>VYZP01071182.1:62028-90766 GCA_013400635.1 Hypocryptadius cinnamomeus
CAAGTGCCACGCGATCCCCAGCGGGGGATTTGAGCCCGCGGTGCCCAGGTCCCGCGGCCCCCAGTAGGCAGGGACTGAGGGAGGGGGTGCCCGTGTTTTAGGGGGTCCGGGAGGGGAGGGAGGGAGGGACATCCGCTTTCGGGGTGTCTCCAGTGGGTGGAGGACCGAGGGAGGTGTGCTTTGGTTCTGGTGAGGTGCAGTGAGGGGGAATGGGAGAAGAGGGCATCGGTTTGGGGCAGGGGACTGGGATGCTCGGCTTCTGGGTGGAGGGGTTGGGGGAGGGCTCGGGGTTCCATCGGGGAATTAAGGGAGGGAAGTCCCCAGAGCTGGCGGCTCCCAGTAGGCAGGGATTGAAGAGGGGGTACGTGGGATCTAGGGTCCGTGAGGGGAATTGGGGAGGGAGCATTAGGGTTTGGAGTGTCCCCACTGGGTGGGGGTTGAGTACCTGAGTTTGGGGAGCTGCAGTGGGAGAGCACCCAGGTTCCAGGGTACCCCAATGACCAGGGACTGGGGAGGGAATGTCTCATGCTGGGGGTCCCCAGGGTTTAGGGAAGTTTAGGGCTGCGGGGATGTGCATTATGGGACAAAGGGGTAGCCTGGGGAGGGGTGCGAGGATGTGAAGGAATACACGGCTTTGGGGTACAGCCAGCTGGAAGGGGAGGGAATATCCTGGGTGTGAGTGTCCTCACAAGGGATTTTTGGGAGGTCTTATATTGTCGGATAAAGGAGGAATCAGGCTCTGATTGCCCGGGATCTGGTTGCCTCCCTTGTGGGGGCTTCCAGTGCTTTGGCCGTGGATATCTCCCCTGGGCGAAGGGTAGAAGGTTGGAGATGTCCTCGGGGATTTGGGATGCAGGGAGGCACCTGGGGAGTTGGACCTTGAGATGCCCTGGGGAACCAGACATCCCCGAGACTCAGTGTCGGTTTCCCCAGCAGTGGAGGGTGCATTGGAACCCGTGCCACAGGGACCTGGCCGACACGAGCCCTGACGGGGCAGGGGGAGCTGAGGGCAGGGGATGGCAGGGGGCTGGATGCCACGGGCATGTCACCACTGCAGCTCCAGCCCCTCCGTTACGGGACACAGGCCTGTGGGCTGGTGGGGTGGAGGCTGGCCGCACTCGAGTGGAGCACAGGGGAGTGCTTGGGGCGCAATGAGCCTTGCACAAGCCCCCACGGCGCCGTGGGGCTGGGATAACGCGGGCAGAGCGGGGCTGCCGGTCCTCCCGGGGATTTGGGAAGGACCTAAGGGGATGTCATGGGCTCCCATGGGGGGCCGCCCAGCCAGAGGGGACGCAGAGGTGCCGTGCGTTTGTTTGCAGGGCGCTTCGGTGGGGCAAGGGGGGCTCGGTGGAGGCAGCATGCCTGCGGTGCATTCCTGGCATTCCCAGCCAGCTGCCTGCTCCCATCGGGCGGGGGTGGGGGGCGATAGAGTCTGGAGGGGGGTGTTGGGGGTGGTGCCAGCCTCTTCCCCACGGTTCAGAGCTGTGTGGGGCGGGATGCTTGTGTGTGGGAGCACGGGGGAGCGCACTGGCTGCACGGTGTCCCGCACGTCTTGCCGGTGCCACCTGCCCTTCAAGGTCCTGTGTGGTTCAGATGCGGGAGGGATGCTGCGCTGAGCGGCGGGCAGGGTGTCGCTGTCCCCTCCGGGATTTTGGGGCAGGCCACCAGAGCAGAGCAGCACCGCGGGCATGGCACCACAGCGTGCCCCGGCATGCGTCCTTCCACGTCTGGGGTTGCCGGGAGTCACAGTCCCTCTCGCTGTCCCTGCCATTCACACTGCAGGTGTCGCCACCAGGAGAGATGCTCGTGGGGTCACGGAGCTCGGCTCCCCCAGCTCGGCACAACCCGAGACGAAGAGATTTCATTGCCGGCTATAAATATCTCGGTCCAGTGTGGTACGGAGCTGGCAGCGGTGCCTGAGCCTAAGGACAGTGAAATCCAACCGACAGCGATTACGTCCAGAAATGAGAAGCTGGAAAGATCTGGAAGAGCTTCCCCATGGAGTGTGGGGCTGGACACGGTGGGGTGGTGATGGTCCCACTGGAGTGCCCAGTGTCACGAAACCGCCCCTGCTCACGGGGCACAGATGGTGGCACACCTTGTACCCTGCAGGAGCCCCCGGAGCAGCCCTGTGGCTCCTGTCCTGAGGTGGCACAGGCCGGGACAAAGGGGACACAGAGGGGCTGACAACAGGCTGAGTGGGAAAAGCCTCGGCAGCGACCTCTCCGGGAGGTGGTGCTGCTCCCGCAGGACATGCGGCCGGCGGGATGCCGCCAGCGGGGGAGCGACTCCGGAAAAACGAGAGAGAGATATGGGGGAGAAAAGCAGAGGGGGTGGAGGGAACGAGGGAGAAGCCGGTGGGAATTCCCTTTTGGAGGGATAGGGTGCGTGAGATGCCCGTGACGGGGAATGTGGGTGCGGCGGCACCCCGCGTGTGCGCGTGAGAGCCACGAGAGGGGGCCCGGCCACCTCCGCGGGGACAGCGCGGGGACAGAGCGGGGACAGAGCGGGGACAGAGCGGGGAGAGAGCGGGGACAGAGCGGGGACAGAGCGGGGACAGAGCGGGGACACAGCATGAACACCTCACATGGACCAGACACACACCATACACATCCCATACACATCCCATACACACACCATACACACACCATACACACCCCATACACATCCCATACACACACCATACACACACCATACACACCCCATACACATCCCATACACACACCATACACACACCATACACACCCCATACACATCCCATACACACACCATACACACACCATACACACCCCATACACATCCCATACACACACCATACACACACCANCCCATACACACCCCATACACACCCCATACACACCCCATACACACACCATACACACCCCATACACACCCCATACACACACCATACACACACCATACACACACCATACACACACCATACACACACCATACACACCCCATACACACCATACACACACCATACACACCCCATACACACCTCATACACACCCTGGTCCTGGTGGTCTGTATTGGTACATGCCTATCTGTGGTGGTGATGCATCCCTCCTTTTCCAAGCTGCACTGAGTTCCCCGAAGTGCTCATTAGGCCTGACCCTTGAAGAACAGCACCTGGGCTCAGCTCTTCCTGAGCTTATCAGAAATACTTCCTGCTTCCAGGAACTGCTGCTGTTTTACAGAGCTCCTGGGTTTTTGATGAACAGTGTTGGCAACAGTTTTTCTTCCCTGAAGGGCAGAATATCGTGTTCTCATATATTGAAAGTGCAGGCTGAAACTGTGGCAAGGATGAAACGTTGTTACAACTAAAGCCCACTCTCTTGCCACGCTGTAAACAGTGGTCCAAAATGGTCCTTTGAGCTGCCCTGGACTACAGCACCTCCCTCTGAGTGGGGCCTCTCAGAGCCAGCAAACTCAAGTCTGTGGTACTTGGGGATCACCAAACAGTGGTGGATCCTGGGCTGATACCCTCACTCCATAAGGCTCAGCCCTTTGCCTGTTGGGGGGATGCAAAGGCATCCAAAGTGAGCATTTCACTGACCTCTGAGGGGAATTTTTCACAGGTACCTTGCTTGCACTGTCTTTCTGTCTGTGTGTGCCCCTATGCATAGGCTGCAGCAAATCTGGGAGAAATGCTGCTCTCTTAGGTGTTTAAGCACCTCAGATTTAAGTAACTTAGGCCTGTAAGTAAGGTTAAGTCATAAGTTATAAGCTAAGTTAAGGGTTGCTGAAGTGTTGTTCTTTTGCCAAGTTGTTACATTTAAGTTACATAGGTTAGATGCTGTTAAGTGTCATTCCTCTGCTAAATTGTTAAGTTACAAATTAAGTAGTGTTATGTGTGAGTGCTGCTAAGCTTTTGGGCCATATTCCTTTTTATTCTTACCCTCACTGGCCTTTTGTCACATGCACCTAAACACACACACACACACACACACACACACACACATGCGTGTGTGCACAAACACAACCCCAGATGGTTTTTTCTTCATGTCTGTTTTGATTGCCTGGATTTTGTTTGTTGTTTCTTTGTTTCTCCTCAGTGTGCCTTAACTGTCTAGTAAGTGAATCTTGCCAATGAACTTTGCCGTGCTGCCACTTAATATTAAATTTGGTTTTTTGCTGATACCCTTGCCAGTGATTTTTAAGTGATCTCAAGCACTCGTTTGTGACACACACACTGGTCCTAGGACTGCACCAGGTCATGATGGGCACCAAGGACACAGCCATACTTGTCTGTCCTGGGGGGCTTACACCCCTGAGATTCCAGTCTTCTTTTCCATGTTCCCCTGGCAAGCATAACCAAGCCCCTGGCCCCCAGAGATGACAATTGTTTTTCCACCTCTTGGCGTGCAGCAGCACAAGGCCATGGGCCTTGCCAAGCTCCTTCACCTCCATGCTGAAAGTGGAGCCAGAAACCTGCCAGCCTCAGGAGGTGACTGTAAAGAGCGTGGCAGGCACCACAAGTGAGTGCCTGCAGCACGGCCGTCACTGCCAGGGCCAGGAGGAGTCGTGCAGGCACCGCTGTGCCAGGGCACAAACAGCGCTGGGTCACGGGGAGGTCTGGCATGGATGGGCAGCAGCCCCTTCCTGCTGGAGACTGTGTGGAAAGAGGGCAGGGATGGAGATGGCACCGCCGAGGACTCACATTTCTACTCAAGTTCAGGTCAGGCTTCTGCTGGGGTCTCTATTGCCCGTGCTCACATTGCCACCCCATCCCAAATGGGAGAGTAACACCTTCAGAAGGTGAGAGAGGCTTTGACCAGGTGGGCACAAAGCACTCAGGGCTGATGCAGATGTATGGGGTGACCTTTTCACATATGGGCTTCCCGTGCTGCAGGAAGCTGCTGTCCAGGGAGTCTGAAGGGCTCCTTGTTCGGATTTGAAGTTTGTGTGCCAGTAATGGAAAAAATAGAGCAAATGCAAATATTTTAAAGGGAAAATTGTGGATAAATGTGGCAGCTGTGTCACCTCCCTAGTCCAGGACAAGGGTTGTCACTGTGTGTTCACGGGGAGAGCCCCTAGAAGCCACACCTCTCTGTGCCCCAGACCTATGGTGGGACCCTAGGAGTGTCCTTTCAGAGCACCAGGACAGGAAGTGTCACCCATGAACCCCTTCAGGTGGGTGCTGCCTGTGCCAAGCCAGAGACAGCTCCTACAATGCTTTCCCCTCCAACTTCTCTAGGATTTGCAGGCTGAGTATGTGGGGTCCTGGTCCCATACCTAGGTAATCTCTTCCACCAGGAAGCCACCAGCCATTCATGGCTTTTCCTGTAGAGTGTCCCTAGAGCAGGGGATCACCCCAGCATGGCCCTGTGGGTGCCAGTAAAACAGCCAATGCACTGTGCAGGGGGATCCCTCTTTCAGATACCACAGTGAGGCCAGAGATCTGCAGGATTCACCCAGGACATAGAAAGCCTCAGGGTCTCCTGGGGCTCTCCCCATCCCTGCATCCCAATGAGGCAATGTGCTCAGGACCAGTCTGGGAGTCCCCTGTGGATCTTCATCATGTTCCAGGCCATTTATATGCTGAGGTCAGCTCTGGTGGCATGACACTGCCATGGCAAAGTCTCCTCCAAAACGAGGGGCCGGGACCATTGACCTCCCCAGCAAGTCCTCAGGCCAACAAGTGCCTGGCATTTTTTGGCTGGTGAGGTTTCTGCATGGCCTAGGAATGATCTCCTAGGGTTATTTCTGACTCACAGGACAGGAAACATTTCGGGGTTTAAGCCAAGCTGCATAATATGCTCATTTCCTTGTGCCGACTACAAAGCACCTGCTCCAGGGGATTTATGGAGTGCCGGCCTCTCGCAGTCACTGTGCGGCTGCCTGCCCGGATGCTTTTATTTTCCTGGTATGGCCAGCAAGTGCCAAGGCCTGTTTTCCTAAACACCCTATGACCTCCTGGCACGTTTCTTTGAGGGGAGCCCAGGCAGAGCCACGGGCTGCAGCACACCCATGCTGGGATAGCCAGGGTGCTGGAGAGCCAGGGTGGGTGCCAGCACCCTGCCAGGGCTGAGGGTAGCAGGAATGCCAAAACCACTGATGCCAAAACTTGGCCTGATGCAGAGCAGCCACAGCTATGATAAATGACCTGGGAAAGTCCCAAAGGAATGAAACATGGGCATGAGCAAGGGAGGATGAGACCATGTGAGAGAGGGCAAGAGGGCACAAGAGCCTGAGTGAGCCACAGCAAGGACTGCCCAGGACACAGAGCCCATCCCATGACTGGGGACCTGCAGACACCATCCCAGAGCAGGTCCTGTCCCAAGGCAAGGAACCCACACACCCCCTCCAACCAGGGTTGTAGAGCCCCTGGGAAATGCTGTGCCTAGCCTCTGGGGTCGGAACACCTCTTCCTGCAAGGAGGGTCAGGGTTCTGTGGCCAGGGACACCCATGGAAGACATGGGGCATACCAGCATGCCTGGCAGCCCATGCTTCTCCACCAGCATTGAGCTTCATCCAGCAGGCAGCCAGTCTGCACAGTTACATGACATAAATTTTTTCTCACATCCCCTCTATTTTGTCCCCTTTTTGGAGAAACAGTCTCATTGTTGGTGAGGCTGTACTCCAGCCTCTGTGAGCTACCCCATCTGGCTTGCCAGCTATGGGATGAAGGATGCCATGAGCCAGCTGTCATTCCCTGGCTGGCCCTTTGTCTTCCCTTCTCAGCTTCTGACTGCTTATCTCTTCCTCACTCCTCTGCTCACCTCTCCCCAGGTCTGGCCATGCCAGTGAGCAGTGAGCATTGATGAATGGTCATCACTCAGAGCCAGCATCTACCTGCACCTGCCCTGGTGCTCTGGGTACTCTGGTGCTTGAAACATCCTCAAGGTGCTGGGCAAGGAAAGGTGCCCACATCCTAAAGCTGCTTCAGGGTCCACAGCAGCACCAATGCAGTTTGGTCCAGTGATAAACTGGGGTTGTGGATTTTTTTGTTTGGTTGGTTTTGGATTTTTTTTTTTTTAATTTTGGTTTGGGTTTTGGTTTTTTTGGTGGTTTTTTTTTTGGTTTTTTGGGTTTTTTGGGTTTTTTTGTTCAGAGAGAAAATAAAATAGCTTTGGGGACCAGGAGCCAAGCTCCCCAGTGCCTAAAACAGCAATCACAGCACTTCCTCGGATTTATGGTGTTTGCTTTCACAATGCCAGCCGGGATCCTGTTTGCTTCCTGCTCTGCAGCTGCAGCTCCAGCTGAAGGCTCAGGAGATTCAGGTTTTATAACCCTCCTGGATGCTGCTGATGGCAACTTGTCCAGCATCAATTATTACCCCCTGAGCCTCCTGTGGTGCTGGGGTGGGCTGCTGTCACCTCATCCCAGCACCACTGGCTTGGGTGCTCTTCCTTCCCCATCCATGGGGTCCCATCCCTGGCACTGGGCATTCTGCTGCTCTGCAGAGGGCTTGCTGGGAGAGGAGGCCAGCAAAGCTGTGTCCCTGGTGGGGTGCAGCACCCAGCTTTTCTCAGGCACAGCTACAATCTGAGACCCAGGCCAGGCAGGAGAGCTGGATCCTGCTGGGAGGATGGTGAGACATGGATGTGACCTTCTGCAGGATCCTGGGATACCCAAAGGTGGTGACTGCTCCTCACTGGCACTCACGTGGACATGCAGTATCCCTTCTGTTGGGCTCTGCCTGGTAAATCAAAGCGACTGAACTTCTAGAGAGGCACTTCTTCCAGCCCATTTATCCTTTCTGTGGTCCTTTCCTGGGTCTCAGTTGTTCCCCAAGATGTGAGACCAAAAGCAGCTGCTTTCTCTGAGTCCCTGCAGCAAAACCTCTTCCAGGCTGGCACAGCAGGACAGAGTGTCAGCTCGTCCTGCCACAGTACTCTCAAGAGCCCAGGCAGAAGCTCTGAAGCACCAAGTACAATTGCAATTATTGCTTTCCAAATTACAAGCCCCCTCCTGTACAACCTGGACCAAAATGCTCTGGATCACCCATGGGATTGTGTGTGCTAGGGACAGGTGGGGGCTCAGGAATGCAGAAGTGGGGGAAGGAAAGTGATCAGGAGGGGGAATAGCAGGATCAGCAGGCTATGGGGGACCACCAGCCCCTTTCTCTATGCACAGCCACAGCGTGGATGGTGCTCCACTGCCCTGGTCCCTTTGCAGTGTGCCAAGAGATGTCCTGACACTCCTCTTCTTCTCTGCATTTTGCCAGCAAAGCACTTTGGTGAAAAACCCAACAGCCATGAATGGACTCGTAGCTTTAACCCTATATTTAATGAACCATAATGGCTACAGAAATCTGGAGAATGCCTCTTCATATCTCTGATGCAGCAGGGGCAATCCCCTTCCCCACAGCCAAGAGATGCTATCGCCCTAGGTTTTGGGCACTCTTCTGGAAGCCTATCCAAATCCTGTGGGGCTCTGAGTGAAAGCCACCACTTCTTTTTTTTAACATTTGCTGTTCTTGTTGATGAAACAATGATGGATTATTTCATTGCAGTTACTATCATGCCAGACTTCTTTTTCCAAACACACAATAGAAATATTAATTAACTGCTCTGACGACGAACGCTTTTATCCTCCTTATATAGTAACAACTCTGCAGCAAAGGGCAAGTTCCATTTGTCACCATCTCGCAGCTCAACGGTCAGCAGGGCATGCCCAGCATTTCTCTGATTTGTTATCAGCCTTTCCTAACAGATCCCACACTCGCTGCCGTCCAGCCACCCCACCGAGGGACACAGCATCACCTGTGGCACTACAACAGGGCTGGGGAAATTCTCTGAGGGGCAGAAGGGATGCAAAGCCGGGGCTTCTCCCTCAGCAGTGAGAGCACAAGCTGCCGGAGATGGATGCAATGGGATGGCAAAGGGGCCCAGAGCACCAAAGGGAAGGGACTATGCCTTCAAATCCGAAGGTCGTGAATCCAAAGCGGATAAAGCGGATAAAAGGAAGCATTTTTCTTTCTCACTCTGTGCTTAATTAGACTGCCACAGGAAAATGCTTGGGCCAAAATTTAGCAGGATTCAATGAGGGATTGGGCACTTATAGGGATAAGAAAAATATCCAGCTATAATAGTGAATGCCAATACAAATTCTGGAAGGGATATTAAGCCTCACGCGTCAAGGTGTAAATTTATCCCAAACTCTCAGGAACAGGGAGCTTAAAGCAGGAGCAGATGACCCACATATGCCACCGCTGCTGATGCTGCCTCACTGCCGGCACAGCCCTGCGCTGGCTGAGCCCCCGCCTGGACCATCCCCAGAGCCCTGTTTCCTGCTGCTGGCAGCACCTCTGACAAGGACTGCGAATTTCTTTTGGCTACTCAGCCCTTTGCTTGTAGCTCTCCAGGGCCATGTGGCTCCCAGGGCTCTGACCTTCTCCCTCTTGCACTTCAGCTCACTTTGCCAGATGATAACAGTCTTATCACTTCTACACAGAGGCAGCTCCTCTGGGTGAGGGTCTGTGAGGTCCACAGGCATGACCCTGGGTGATGTGGCACCTTCCCACAGGTCCTTGCTTCCAGCCAAGTCCCTCGTTTACCTCCCAGGTTACCTGTTGCCCAAAAGCACTTTTGCCTCCTAATTTTATCCCTCCTGTTTCCTGCTTCTGTTGGGGCCAGTATGCAGCCCCTGGAAAAGGGTGCTCAGCCCTAGTACCCTGTGGGTGCTCCAGGTGCACAGACACAGTCCTCTTTCATGGGCACTGCTCAGACGAGCCCTGGTTCATTCTCTCCTGTTCTGCATCACTTGTAGTTGCTGCACTGTCTGCTCTGGTCACAGCACCAAATATGTCAGAGCTCAGTAAGTGCTTGGACAACACAGGCACATGCTGGGATTCTTGGGGTGTCCTGCACAGGGCAAGGAGTTGGGCATGGTGATTCTGATGGGCCCCTTCCAACTCAGCATGTTCTATGATTCTATGATCCTGTGATCCTGTGATTTTAAACCTGCTGTCCCTGTCCCCAGCCCATGCATGGCTATGAACCTGGCACAGCTGCAGCCCAGGCTGGGGTGGAAGTGCCATGGTGTGGTACCCAGAAGTGAGTGCAAGCATCTCCATCCCCAAATGAGGATGGTGCCATTTGCATCCCACACAGTTAGCAGAATGCTTGTGCTGCTTGGTCACTGCGAGATGGGATGCTCCCAAAACCTTGGCTTGCTGTGAAGGAGCAGTGACGGCTCAGAATGACCAGAGGGGAGCCTGGGGCTCTCCTGGTCAGGAGCCAGGGTCTCCTGTGCTTGCTGCTTACGTGCTCACCACACTGCAGAGGGCAACGCTGCTGGGGACCTTTGGATCTCCCCTTGCTGTGGAGCCTTGCACCCACAGGGGCTTCCAACTGGAGAAATTTCTGGAGGGCATGAATCAGCTTTTCACAGCTTGTTAAAATCTTGATCCTACCTCTTGTTTTCATGCCTTTCAAATCAGGAAATGAGTTTTACAACTTTTCCAGTGGGGCACAGCTGGTGGCCAGGGTCGTAAAGCTGAACTTTATAAATATCTCGCATTGGGATCAGGAGAAGAGCATTAAAAAGGCAGAGAGAGAGAAAGAGAAAGAGAAGGCAAGGGAGCAAAGGCAATAGAGAAGCAAAGTGAAGAAGTCCAGCTCAACCATCTATGGCAATGCAAGCACAGAAGATGAGGTGTGCTTGGGGCAGGCTTTGCCTGCTTCTTTCCCTCCTCCTCCAGCTGCCGGGCTCCCAGGCCAAATGCTACTTCCAGGCTAAAGGTAAGTGGGGAAATGAGAAAGGAAGAGGAGGCCTCAGCTTTCCCAGCATGGCAGGGCTCTTCCTTATGCCTGAGAAGTATGGAAGGGACAGTGCTGAGCTCAGGAATGGGATCATGGGCCAGTGGTGAGTGGAAGGAGCAGTCTATAAACCACAGAACAGCTCCCCAGGGCTCTGGCTGAGAAACAGCTTTCTGGGCCATGAAGGCTCCTGGCAGGTGCCTGGCTGGGGCCGAGCGTGCAGGACTAGCAGCAAAGGGAGGAGGGCAGCTCATCATCCCTCTGTTGTCTCCTCCCAGGGCTGCAGAAATGCCCAGACCTTAAGGGGCACTGGATTTGTCCTCTCCAGGGAAACAAGAGCCACTTGCTTCTTGCTCTAGACCCACAGGGTAGTGGTGAGAGCCACAAGGCAGGGCCAGGAGAGGATGGATGGGTACACCATGCATGAGAGATGACAGGACATTCCATACCTGCAGGATGGTGGATGGACCACCATATATCATCCATAGCACAGGCTGGGTGAGAGGTCGTCATGACACTTCTGCCCCTATTCAGGGCACAGGGCTGTCAAGGAGGCTTCCACTCACCCTCAGCACAGGCCCATGTGTTCTCATTACCACTGTTTCCTTTGCAGCTCCCTGTGAGTACGAAGGGAAACAGTTCTCTCTTGGGGAATCGTGGCTGAGCACCAACTGCCTGCTCTGCACCTGCCTGCACCCCATTGGCGTGGGCTGCTGTGAGACGTGAGTGAGGGGCTGGGCTGGGGTGGGCTGTCACCTCCCACCACAGCACCCTGCATCTGCAAATGCAGCTGATATCAGAGCTTGGGAGGGCTGCGGGGCACCAGGTTCTGGCAAACAAGAGGAAGAGGTGGGCAGGACCCCACCGGGGCATTGAAGGTGGTGGGGTGAGTTGGGGCACTTGGAAAGGGTGTTTCAGCACAGCAAGATGCCCAGATGGGCCAGGAGCCGTGTCCCACCCTGCCTGAGCTGGTGTGGAAGACACCCTGTGCAGGGGGCTGGCAGCAGGAAGCCACGCAGCCCAGCCAGCAGCCCCCCGGCACTAATCAGGGGTACTGACGGCACCGTGTCCTCTCCCGCAGCACCCAGCACCCGATCGACTTCCCTGACTGGTGCGAGGCTCACTACGACTCACAGACCTGCCAGATCTCGGTAGTGCAGAAGGCCAACCCCAGCCTGCCGTGCGTGAAGAGCGTGGAGCACGAGTGGGGCTCGGCCAGCACCCCCGAGCCGCTGGTGAACAAGCTGCTGGGTGCGGGGCTGAGCAGATAGAGAGTCTCGGCAGCGCCCGCGCCCCTCGGCACCGCCCTCCCCTCTCCAGAGCACACCGCCCGCATGCTCCAGACCTGCCCACCCACCCTGTAGAGGCGTCACCGCCGGCACCTTCGAAGGAAACCACTATCCACACACCATGGTACCAAGCTTTGCTTCTGCCTTCAGCTTCCTGAACCAGGGCGTCCTCCCTGTGAGGTGTTCTGCACACCGTGGAAACGCAGATTCTACAGGATCTCCTCCAGGTGGGCAGAAAACCTTCAGTGACTAAAAAAAGGCTACAGGACTAAATCAGCCTGCTCCATGGCAGTCCTGCATCCCGATATCCAGCCCCAAGCAAAGCAGCTCCCTACTCCCTCCCAGACCTGTACTCCTCTGCACAGCAGCCGTGGGCAGCTCGCTGGGGTCACCACGGCTGCTGTGCAGGATCCCCACACCCTGTCCAGCCCCTTCTCTGCTCCTGGAGCACAAGGGGCACAATCCACCTCTGGAACCACTAATGTCCCCTCTCCAAAAGCTCCTGGGGTCCCTGGCACTGCAGGCCAGCCCTGGGCAACACTGCAACAGAGCCAGCCCAGGGTGGGTGGCAGAACAGGATGCCCCAGGCGACAGCCCCCTCCCCACTGGCAAGGGAGCAGGGTGGGGAGGGTTCAGGAAGAAGAAGCAATTCAAGTGCCAGGGTGGAGGCAGCCACCCTGGCAGCTGCCCCAGCTGGTGCCATGCCTGTGTTGTGCAGAGCCTTGTGTAGATGTTTCTGTTCTTGCAATAAAGATACTGAACAAAGAGGTCCCCAGCCTGTGACTGCTGTAGAAGGTGGGACGTGTCCAGCATTGGGAATAATAAAGGAATAAGGCTCTTGGGAAAGCCGAGTTTTGCACATTCAGATGTTTATTATATTTCCATGCAAAGAGGAAAGCTCATTGGAAAGTTCAGTAAAAAGGGGGAGGTGGCTGTTGACCAGGGAGACCTCCATGCCAGCTCTTGGATGCACAGCATGCACTCCTTACAGCACCCCAAGGATCCAAAGACCAGCAGGATGCTTTCACACCAGGAGCCCAGGCAGACAACAGCCCAGGCCGGCATCCTGCTCACCAGCACATGCCAGCAGCACAGGGCTGGCCTGCCATGACCTGCCTCCTCCAGGTGGGGGTGGCTGGAGCACTGGACTCTACGTGTAGGACAACTTCCAAGAAGCAGGACACATGCCAGGGCAGGAGAGCAGGGTCTCACCCAGCCCAGGTGGCCACTGTGCTTCACCTGGATGCCAGACCTCGGCTTGTAGGGTTTATGTAAGGGCACAGCCTTCACCCAAGGGTGGTATGAAGCTTCACTGGAAGAGCTCCCCTCTCCCCTCCCTAGGCTGGGCCTTTCCTTCTTGGAAGCCCCATAGGAGATCAAGGCACATCAGCGGTTCCCTGGAAGGTAGATTTCTTTTTGCTGAGTGCTGGGACCTGCACCTTCACCCAGGCAGGAAGAGCCCAGCTCCAGCTGGGGCCTGCAGCACAAGACACTGCATCAAGCAGTGTTTTTCCAGCCATGGACAGGACAGACATGCCCAGTGCCCACATGGACATCACAGATGGATCCAAGGGGACACTGGGATGCCTGCAGCACAGCACACTGGTGACAGTCCTGCCTGCCATTCCCACTGGTGGCACACGCTTGCAGCTCTGCAAGCCAACAACCTCTCCCTATGTCAGATGGTGATGGAGTTAGTGCTGGAGAACTGAGATACGTAGGAAGCCAGGATGGGGTTGGTGGGAAGAACTTTGATGGGCAAGTCCCAGCTGAAGGTGTCCACTTCCATCTGCTCCACCCCAGTCCAGGTGACAGCCTCCGATTGGCTCCCACGAACCAAGCAAGTCCCTGCTGACTCCCCAGAAGTCACAAACTCGAAGTGCAGCCTCCACTTCAGGGACACTGTGGGCAAGAGGGCAGTCAGCACATAGCACCCACAATGGCCATGGACAGCAGCTGTCTCAGCACAGCCTGTCCTGGCAAGGGGACAGCAAATGACCCCACTCACACAGGCCAGCTCCCTCCTAGGGGACAAAGCTCTGCTGAGCAAGGGCAGCGCTGGGGACACCACAGTCCTCCTGCAGAGACAAGCAGGAAAGTCCCCTCCCTGGTGGGTACTAACCAATGTTGGTGGTGAATCCCGGGGTTGAGCTGAGTGGGATGGGCAGGCTGAAGCTGCTCTGTGCTGTGTGCAGGCAGGACTCCTGATGGCGGGCGTGCATGGTGAAGGAGACAGGCTGCCCCCGCCGCCGCTGGAACTCTTCCTGGATGCTCTCCTCTGTCTGCAGGCTCACTGAGAACTGCAGGGCAGTTGGCAGGGTGCTTGCTCTCACAACCTCATACACACCTCATGCAAAGCCCTGGGGGTTCCATTCCCCAAATGAGCTCAGGACTGCACCATTGTCCGCCTTACACTCCAAGGAGACCCCAGCTGGGTCCCACTAGAAACCCTCACAACCCCGTGCCACCCCAATCCCTTCTCCACATGCCTCACCCTAAACCCCTGCCTCTCCCCAGTAATCCCGGACACAACAATGACCTGCAGACATGGGATATCTCCTTCTGAGAAGTTGAAGGTCCCAATGACATCCTCTCCAATTTTATACACAGTCTTAAAGATGCAGAACGTCCCCACCTTCCCACGAGTGTTGCTGATGTTATAGAGATCTGTGGAGCAAGAAGAGGGATAAGGGTTGTGGCAGCACAAGGCTCTGCTCTGTGCAGTGCTCTGGGTTAATGACATGACCACATGCCTCCTGTTTGGGTGTGAAGGACAGTCCCTAGAGGTGGTGAGCATTTCTGCAGTGAGCAAGGGCAAACCCTACATTGGCTGCCATGTGCTGGGCAGAGGGTCTTTTCGTCTCAAGTAGGAACAGCCTGAGACTGGTTAGGAGGTCCTGACCCAAGCAGGCCCTAATAGAGCTGCTCCACAGCCATAGTTGGAACTTCTCTTTGTCAGGGAGAAATATTTTGCAGCTGGCCCTGAGATTTCTCCATGACCAGCTTCTTAGGAAGGACAGCAGGTTTGAGCAGGGAATATGACCTACGCAGGCTGCGTCGGGAGGTGGCCACCATGAGCAGTTCTGTCGCTAGGTCTGCCAGGCGAGAGTCTTTCTTCAAGCCCTCCTCCTCCTCCAGGAAGGGGTTTGAGGGTGCCACAGCCTCATCCTGTGGGAACTGGTAATCCTTGAGCCCTGAGGAGAAGGTGAGAGTATCATCAGGGCAGGGTGCAGCCCGGCCTGCCCGTGCAGGAAGGGCAGTGCATGGCCTTACCGTGCAGCACGAGGACACGGAAGGGCACGCGCAGCAGCTTGATGGGGGAGTTGACGCGCTGGCAGCCAATGGTCAGCTTGTACACGTACTTCACGGACTGTCCCCGGAAAGAGGGGGGGCCATCCACAGGCAGTGTCTCACAGTATGAATCTGCAATGAGTGCAGAAAATTTGCTTTCCAAAGCCAGAAGGAAGAACCTGCAGCTGTTGTGTGCAGGCCCCCTGCACCAAGTGTTATGAGCAGCAGTGCTGAGCTAGGGACAGAGTCTGCTGCTTTTTGCTGTCTCCTCTCTCCTCCAGTGGCCAAGCACAACCCAGATCCCCTGCACCAGGCACACTGCTCCCCACATCACATTCACCATCATCCAGACATTGCTTCCAGCACATACAACCACACACACAAACTTTGTCTCCAAAGAATGTGAAAGATGTAAAATCCAGGAATACAACCACGAGAGCTAAACTTACTCATCACGAGTTCAACCCAAATTTGCCTCTGTGCACTCCTCTGCCCAGCGCTCTCAGAGCACAGCCTCCTCCAGGCCCTGTCCCATGCAGGTATTGATCATTACTTCATGCCTCTTTTGCTTTTGCTTTACACAAACCCTCAAACTCAGCAACCAGTAAGTTTCCTTCTATGTTTTTCTTTGAAGGACTGCAGCTAAATGATCAAGAAACAATTCCTGAGACCTTCATGTCAACCTGTGGTTTGTCCCCCTTGAAAAGCTGATGACTTAGATCACAAAGTCTCTGACTCTGAGGGCTCTGAGGTACTGGAGCCTGGCTTTCACAACATTCAGCCCTCCTAGAGCCCCTTGGCCACCACACAAACCCCAATGCCTCTTGACACAGTGTGAACACTTCTGCAGCTTTCCCAAACCACATGCTGTATAACAAGAAAGACACAAACAGTGAGCTGTGGAAAGTCTCCACCTCTCTGGCTTGCCCACCGTAATGCAGATACGCCCTGCCAGAGGAAGGGCAGCATCCTGCTCTGAAACCACAGATCCTTCCCCATGTCTGGCACACACTGAATGTTGAGGCTTAGATCAAAAGTTAGGGTTACATTTTAAATATAACTTCTGGATTTCAAATAACAGGACTGGAAGGAAGAAAAAAGCCTGTGCTAGTGTCTAGTGGCGACAGGATGTCACACCTTAAAACACAAGCCTCTCGTTCTGGACGAGGGTGCAGATAAAGCAGAGAACTACCCTGACAGGGAGGAAAATCGGGTATTTCCAAGGAAAGAAGTAGACTTCTGTAACCCCCGTATCAGGCTCAACAAGAGGGCTCACAAAGACCTTCCCGCCCAGTGAGGATAATCCAAGCAGAGACCACCACAGTCAGAGAAGGATGGACAGTTTGCTACCTGGCTCAGGAATGCCAAGACTCAGGAAGTCCCAGCTTCTGTGCATATCCCAGAAGGAAGCACATTCCTTGCACTACAAATGCCTTCCTTACCCACCTGCTGTGCCCTCTGGCTGGCCTACTGGCCTGTGTCCAGGCTGCTTCCATTTCCTCCTCTCTCTGTGATCTACCAAATTTTTAAAGGTATTACAAAACCAGAGTGGAGGCAAAACAGCCACAGAAATTATTTGAGGACTTGAGAAAAAGCTTCATGCTGACAAATTTAAAGAGTTCAGCCTGGGCCACATGTCAAAGGGCTGGGATATGAGTCAACTTCAACTTATAGGCACCAAAACAAGAGTAAGATATTGGGGAATAAGTTGGTCAGCAAATGAAAACAAGTCCTTTTATCAAGAGACAGTCTGACACAACCTCAGCTGTATGTGCCAGCTCTGGCTGCAGCTTAATAACACGGTATATTGCTGAAGCAGAATTAAGATTTCTTGGGTTTTCTGGGTTTTTTTCCCCTTCCCAAACTGCGTAGCAAAACTCAAAACTTCTGAAAAACAGGAAATGAAGAATTAATATACACACCCACACAGCCTTAACTCTCCCTCCATGGAGCTGGCAGGAGACCCCAGGAATGGTCTGCAAGTGTGCCAGCTGCAGTCTCACGTGACAGCAGCAGCACCACAGGCTGATGGGATCAGTGTGAACAGCCTGGCAGGAATGAGACCAGGGCTGTGATACAGGGATTTCAGTGCTAAAAAAGCAGCGCCACATGTAGCCACATCATGTGTGATGCATGAAACAGACAGGTGAATCACACAGCAAAGGGGAAAGGCTGGACTGTACAGCCAAGGAACCTCAAAGAACAGAGGAGTTTGTGTCCTTCCAGAGGAGCTGCATCCAAGCACCAGGCAGATGCAGGATGCTTGTGCCAGTGCCATCCAGAGGCAGAGAGGACACACACACATCACAACGTCATTGGAAAGGGCAGACAATCCCTAGCTTAGCTGGGGGTTGAACAGCTTCTGCCTATTAAGCCAGTGCACAGTCAATCCCTCAATCCATCCCAGCCACCTGGAACTTGGGCTGTCGTCACTGATCTGTTATCCCAGAAATTGCCCAACCTGCCTAAAGCGTGCCAGGAAAAGGGACTTTCCTCTGCTCCCAGAGAATGGATGCTCCAGCCCCAAACCTGCAACCAGCTAGGAACACAGAAGAATCCAGGTGAGCTTCAGGCCAGCTAAGATTTCTGTCTCCCCCTTCCTGCTGGCATGGCCACCTCAGTTCCCTGACATGCTGCTGCACAATAATAAGTGAATAACTAAATGTCTTCAGACAACAGGCTCTGCAGTTTAGGGGCACAGCCCCAAGATGGCACTGCCCCACCCCACTAACCACCAAGGCAAGCCAGCCCGGTTTCACCAGGTCCACCTTTCCCTCCAGTCAGGCCCCTCCAAAGCCAGAAAGGCAGGAGACACCAGCTTCAAAACCAGCATGTCACAACCCTGTGGCTGCTTGGTCTCACTTGTAGCTTCACTTCCAGATTTGCAGAGCTCAGTGATCCAGCAGAGCCCAGCACAGGCACTGTCTCCACTCCCTGTGC
Organism: Hypocryptadius cinnamomeus; assembly: GCA_013400635.1. Taxonomy (NCBI): domain Eukaryota; kingdom Metazoa; phylum Chordata; class Aves; order Passeriformes; family Zosteropidae; genus Hypocryptadius; species Hypocryptadius cinnamomeus. The sequence continues at coordinate 80,259 of VYZP01071182.1, forward strand.
TCTGCAGTGTGAGAGGTCTCCATCAGCTGTTCCCTGCAGATCCCTGGGACAATAACACAGCTCTCCATGCACAGCCTGAGAGGCCTAACATCACTGCTGCTCATCACAGGCCACTGGAATGCAAAGGAGATCTGACATGACCTGAACAGGCTGGGTTACACAGCCACCAACCAAGAGAGAACAGCATGTACTCAGCTGTTTCCACAGCTATCTACTCAAGCATGGAGAGCTTTGAGCAGAGAAGACGAGGAGTGCTCACTTTCACAGAAGGAAAACTAAAACATCCAGAAGACCTATTTCCAGGACAGCCACAACCTGAAGAGGAAGTACAAACCTTTGGAGGACACCAGCCTAAATTCCAAGAATACACCAGTGTGACTAATGAAATAAAGGCAAAGAAATGTAGGTATGTGTAGTCATTCCTCCTGCTGCAACTAGGTATTTCAAAGGTTTTATGCCTTGCAGCTACACAGTGGACCTGCAGCAAAGGCCCCAGGCCAGGGGCAGGGCTGAGGGACACGCAGTAATACACACAGCAGAGAAAAGACTCTGGATGATGCAGCAGCTCCCCAGCACTCATGCTCTAACCAAAGCATCCCACCTTTTGTGAGCACCAGGAACTCACACTCACAGCACCCAGGTCTGCAAAGCCAGTTTTGAAAGCAGAGCTCCCCAGAGAAGAGCTCTGTGAGCAGGGGAAGAGAAGACAGGACTCACAGGACTTGGACTCCCCAGGATCCAGTCGCAAGTCACAGAAGAGGATCTTTGGTGGGGTGGACAGGATACACTGACCCCGCTCTCCTGGAAGAGAATAAGAAACACATGAATGCTGCACAGCCTCCGGCTGTGTCCAGGTCAGTCAAGCTTTATCCCCAAGAGGAGGAACAGGGAGAAGAGAGCCAGGCAGGAAGCACCTCTTGCCCTGGTCATATTATGAGACATTGCCACTGCAGCTGGACAAACAACTGTCATGTTTCAATCCAAGATACTGTCACTGTGATTTCAGTATTAACAAGGTCCCACAACATCTATCACCAGGAAAGCAACACAAACTCCACATTCACTTCTATGCACGCTGCACCAAGACATGCACAATATGGTCTGCTTGGCTCCTGCTCACTGTGCTCTCACTGTCCCTACCTGGGTGAAGGCAGGAGTGGCACTCACCTCTGTTGGGGACAAAGACGGTTTCATTCTCTGCCTGCACATCGTGCTTGCTGCCATCAGAGGGAGGGAGTGCCACCCGGTTCTCGCTGGCGTGAAACTGGCAGTGGATCTGGGCGCTGGCCCATGCCAGCATCTCACTGAAAGCAAAGAGCAACACTCATATCTATGCTTTAAACCTGAATTACAGCAGGCAGGAATCGGGAGAAGAGCAACTCTGTCAGCTCAGCTCCATGCAGGACTGCTTGTCTGGAAGGAAGAAGGTGTTGCTTCACTGTCACTGAAGCCACTCTCACAGTCCCCTTCCAAACAAGCCTTGCGAGTAAGCTCAAGGTGAGATGCTGACTCAAAGCCACTTCCACCCCAGCTGCTGACAACAGCTTCACCCAAAGCCTGGCTCTGCAGCCCAAGGACTGTTTTTAAGCAGCAATAATTGCAGTCTGAGCCACAACACCATTGGCACAGCACTGACATGGCATGAGAAAACACATCTGCCCCAAGAAACATGCTGTACACTCGTGGCAGAGGACAACAGGCAGCAGAGGTCAGCAGCTCCTGCCCCCTTCCATGAGAACAAGAGACAAGGCGGTTTGTGCAAAACTTCACAGGGACCTATCAGCCAATATGCTGAGATAACTGTTCCAAGATCCAGTGCAAAGCCTTACTCATTTGCTCATCTTTCGCATCATCCACAGACTGGGACTGGTCACTCTCTGCACTCTTGGGAGGACACCTCAAGCTGCTGCATGTGGACCCTGGCACAGGACTCTCAGCCATCAGGAGCTAAATCCCAAGCCACAGGTGACACACAGAGCAGCACTCTGGTAACAACACAACCATTAGGGAAGTGGGCAAATTCTAAAGCAACAAATTCCTGCAACCTGGGCTCAGCACCATCCCCAACATGAATATCAGCTGCCGTTTGTGCCAGACCAAAGGAGGATGCTTCTGGGTCTTTCATTAGGACCTACTTACTCCTCCTTATGCAAGGACTTTGCTGAGGGCAATAGGGGAGGCAAAGGTGTCATTTTGACCCGTCTCTGTACAGCCCCAGGAATTAATGTAGGGCCACACATCCAGCACAAAAAAAAGCCTCGTGTTTTGGACTCTGCTGTGACATCAGCCATTCCACAGGGCACTTCCCATGGTACTAGTGACACCTTTCCATTTCCAAATCACTCCTCTATTTTTATTTCAACAGCGGTGTCTATAGTTTAGCCAGTGAATAGCTACTCTGGTGTTTTTTAACATCATGATCTGATTAGTAAGTACCAACAACAGAGCTTTAGGTGGCACAGGGATTTTCTGCGGCACACGAGTGTCCCTCCATGTTACACATCAGAGCAGTTAAAGGTCCAGATGAACTAGGGAAAAAGGTGTGCTGTATTTGTGTCAGCTGACTAATGATCTGCTATTTGATCTTATGTATGTGCTGGCTGCCCTTACCCAAACACACCTCAGTTACTATACCTAGTTCCTTCGAGCCCTACAGCTGTAGTTCTGCATTTTCAAAAGTACCAGCATGACTTTTTCATCAGAGCTGCCATATGTTTTTTTCTTGTAAGGTATCTGTTGTTTGGAAGCAGAGAATTGCTCTTGCTTGAGGCAATGTTTGCTAATTTTATATAAGCTTAGAGTGATTACAATACCTTCAAACACTGTATTTTGAGTATTTTTTTCGTTCTTTTTCAGCACAGGTTTACAACATGGCACTGGATTGTTTTCATTTTTTCTAGCCAGATGTCCCAATAAAATTTGCATGTCCCTTCCTGCCAGCAGAGCTGGCTTGCTCAGCTAGTGCTTGTTCAGCAGTGGAGGATCCTGCACTGGTGCTGAGGTCACTTCCTTCCAGTCTCACCTTCCCCCACAACTCCTGTAGCCTACATGGGACATGCTCCATGCAGCCTCTGGGTAGAATAGATTTGTTTCTTGTACTCCACCATCAAATTAACTTCCTGCCTTTCTTTCAATTCTGTCCCTGTTCTCAATATGAGGCCTCGCTGTCCCTCTACCTGTCAGCCCCAAAACCTTCCAGGCTGACAGGCCACTCTGCCTGTTGCAGTCACAGTGCTTTGATCTGGCTCCTGCCTTTACACAACCCACAGCCTCCCTTTCCAAACCACCGATCTATTTACTGCTGCCACTTGCTTGACTTAGCCAGGTCTAGTCCGATTGATCACCTGGGGCTTTTTTTATTATTTTAAAAACTTTTCTTTTTCAAGAGGCAGCCTTCTACAGATCACAACACACCTGAAGTTCTAAAGGAAGCTCTCATAAATACACTGAAACCCCCCAAATCATGCCACCTGGTACCCTTGCATTCCTACATGTTTCAGAAGCAGACAAAACACAGGATATTTTGTTGTCACAGAGGACAGAACTCTGGGAAGCTGGATGCTTATGCCACAGCTGAATTTGAAACCTGATCCCAGCAGCCAAAAGGAAACAGGAAGAAAAGATGGAAAGTTAAGGAAGGCAATAAATATAGAAGCCCTCTGCTGCTGAGACTGCAGGCACTGTGAGTGGGCCCACCAAAACAATCACACGTGAACATCATACTGGTGATGAAAACATGCTGAACCTGACAGGGCTGGAAACAGACACTTCCCAGGAAGGACTCAAGATGAGAAAGCACCCTCCACTTCCTAAAGAATCAGACAAGGCCGCACACTCAGCGGACATGAAGGCTTTGGGTGATTACTTGTGACAGAGAGTCACCCTCTGTGAGCCAATATGGGAAGCTCCCATCTTCTCACATTTCCTCACCACTGAGAAGGAGAGATGCAGTGCTCAAAGGCTGGGCCACAGAAAATGTGGCCGCAGAATGTGCCCCTTTCAGACCTGACCCTTTGTCTGCCACCTCTGGAGGCAGGGATCACGCTGATCTGGATAAAAGAGAGCTCCTTCCACAAATGCAGGAAATAATGACGTTGCCTGGATGTTGCTCTGTGGGACTGTCACCCTGGTGTGACTAGATAGCCCACTTTGACAGCCAGTTTGGCTTCATTTTCTGCCAGACACTGTCACTGAGGGTGCACCTGAGTGACAGAGAATCTCTAACTGCATACCCCCTTCCTTGTCTACTTCTTGGGGGCACAAAACCAGCATAATTACCTCAGCCTCGCCCCCAAAATTTAGAGATGATGCAAGGCTTCCTTAAGGGAGTGCCTTGAGTAGGGAAGTCACAAGGGGCTGAGCTGGCACCATTGCACTACAATGCAGCCATGACTACTACCCCAGAGAGGGGAAAGAGGGTGAACCATTCCCTCGGCAGGGATCCAGGCAGCTCCAACATTTGGAGGCTCCGTGCATGGACTGGCACAGGCTCCTGTACCTGCTGGCAGAGGTGGACGAGGCTGATAATGGGTTGGTGAAGGTGATCACACACTCCAGCACCTCTCCTGCCAGGAACACGGGCCCACGGCCCAGCTTGGCCAACACTTCGATCATGGCTTGGACAATCCTGCTGCACACCTGCCAAAAAAAGCCAACATTAGGCATGTTATCACAGAATCATAGATTCAAGGAATCACCGAATGGTTTGGGGTGAAAGAGTCCTTGAAGACCATCTTGCTCCAGCTCTCCTGCCATGGGCAGGGATACCTCCCACCAGAACAGACTGCTCAGGACCCCATCCTGCCTGGCACTGAGCATTCCCAGGGATAAGGCAATCACAATTTCTCTGGGCAACCTGCGCCAGTGCCTCACCACCCTCACAGTAAAGAATTTCTTCTTAGTGTTTAATCTAAACGTAGTCTCTTTCAGTTTAAAGAGACCTTGTGCTGTCACGGAGACACGGAGAGACGGCCGGGCATTGTAACTGAGGGGGAATGGGGACATAGATACACACAGACACAGGAGGTGTGGGGGGAAACACGCACAGCCCCGTCTTTACAAACACATACATCTTCCTGCCAGGTCCACACAGGTAAGGAAGTGGGGTCAGGACACACCGCGACGGTGAGAAGGACAGCCCTGACACCCCAGCCTGCGGTCCCTAACGCAGACACGCGCACGGATAGCTCTAGCCGAGGGATCAGGGACACAGGGCCGCAAACTTTCCGCAGCTGCCGCCTCGGGCCCACTCACCACCCGCACAGGCCGCGCTCGCCGTCCGGCACCACCACAGGCGCGGCTCCCCGCCGCCGCTCGGCGGGGATCGGCAGCGCTCGGGCAGAGTTCGGCAACGCTCGGGCAGAGTTCGGCAAGGCTCGGGCAGAGTTCGGCAAAGCTCGGGCAGAGCTCGGGAACACTCGGCAACACTCGGGCACAATTCGGGCACCCTCGGTCGGCTCACGGGCAGCTCCCGGACAGCGCTCGGCAACTCTCGCCCGCCCCTCAGCAGCGCTCGGGCAGCGCTCGGCTAGTCTCGGAATCTGCTCGGCCGCGCTCGGCCGGGCAGACCCGGGGACCGGCGGCGGGGCGGGTCCGTGCTTCCGCCGTGCCCCGGGGGCGCGGGCGGGTCGGGGCGGGGCGGTGAAGAAGAGGGCGCGCACGGGGCGGGGGGCGGTGATGGCGGCGGCGGAGGAGACGGTGGAGTGGCCGCTGATGCGGCGCTACGAGGGGGCAGCGCAGGGCCGCGGCGTGGCGGCGGACGGCTGGCGCGTCTGCCTGGCGCACAGCTTCGAGGAGCTGCGGCAGCCCTACGGCGCCGGGGACGTGCCGCTCCGCGATGTCCTGCGGCACGTCGGCCTCGGCTTGCGGTACGGCGGGGGGTGGAGGGGGGCGGGAACACACTGGGACGGGGGAGGGCGTCCCGCGGGGGACACAGCGTTGCGCTGGAGCCGCTCGGTGCCGCGGGGGCCTCTCCCCGGGGAGGCACCGGAGATGTCCCGGTGTACGGAGGGTCAGAGTCCGGCGGATCACGGAAGGCCCCGGGCTGGCGGGGGCCGCCCTCNGCCGCTCGGCGGGGATCGGCAGCGCTCGGGCAGAGTTCGGCAACGCTCGGGCAGAGTTCGGCAAGGCTCGGGCAGAGTTCGGCAAAGCTCGGGCAGAGCTCGGGAACACTCGGCAACACTCGGGCACAATTCGGGCACCCTCGGTCGGCTCACGGGCAGCTCCCGGACAGCGCTCGGCAACTCTCGCCCGCCCCTCAGCAGCGCTCGGGCAGCGCTCGGCTAGTCTCGGAATCTGCTCGGCCGCGCTCGGCCGGGCAGACCCGGGGACCGGCGGCGGGGCGGGTCCGTGCTTCCGCCGTGCCCCGGGGGCGCGGGCGGGTCGGGGCGGGGCGGTGAAGAAGAGGGCGCGCACGGGGCGGGGGGCGGTGATGGCGGCGGCGGAGGAGACGGNCGCCCGGAGGCGCCGGCACTCTCCAGCCTTCCTGGCGCCGGCGCTGGGAGCGATTGGTGCTGAAGGGGCAGCGCCCGGCGCTTGGGCTCCTCAAAACGAGGGGAGCAGGGAGGACTCGGGGCATCGCTTGGGGATGGGGACCCCCATTTCCCGCCCCCAGGGCTCATCGCTGCCGCATCCTGCCCGGCATAGTCCCCAGTGCTGGCAGCTGGAGGTTAAACTAGGGCCAGCTGGGAGGGTTTGGAGCGCTGTGTGCTGTGACAGGTTCGGGAGCGGGGCACCTCTCTCGGCTTGGCGTTGGGGTGAGCTGGAGGTACGGACGGAGAACACGCGTGGAAAGCGAGAGTGTCGTTTTAACCTTTAACGCTGGAGTCCGGGCGCTGGCAGTGTTTGTGCACCCGTCAGGCTGAACGCGGGGACCTGCGGCGGCATTGCTTATTTCCTTGTGCTGGATTTATGACTCCTGCCTCCATTTTCTGCTGGTGTCCTTGGAGGCTGCCACTTGCCGAGCTGGTTCCTGCAAAGCTGGATGAAAGGGCAGATTCTGGATTGCTTCGGGGTGCACGGCATGCTGGTCTGACCTGAGACACCCCAGTGCGAGCCTGGGCATCCGGGAAGGGAGAGCATGGGTCATGCACTGGAGATAAATAAAGGCTGCTGGAAAAGCTGCTGTGGCAGGTTGGGATGAGCTGAACATGTGGGAAAGCGTGAAGTTCTGGTGGGGTGAGCAGGGAGGAGAGGTGATCGTGGCCTTGTTCTCACTGAAGTGTGGAAGAGCATTGTATCAGTCCTAGGCAAAGGTCTTCAAAAGCAAGAAGCTTGAAGTCAAACTACTGCCTCTTCTCCTGTTCAAGTTTAGGAGGTAATTTCGTTGTTGTCTCAAAGTACTTTTGCCATGGCAAGAGCTTCCTTGTGAGAAGATTCCAGCCACAAGAGCAGAGGAGATAAAGTGCTAGGGTCACGAGAAATAACTGTGTGGTTTTGAACCACAAAAAACCCAAGGCCAACGTTGTTGGCTGAAGGGGCAGCCCATTCAGGGATGCAGGGATATATGGGAGGCTGCATGCTCCAAGCATCTCAGCATCTGCCTGGCTGGGGCAGCCAGCTCAGGAAACCTGGGTGCTGGTGCTGCAAGAGAAACCTGGAGTTCAGGTCTGTGTCATGGTGCAGGGATCTGTGAAGCCCTGCAGAATGCCCTGCCCTTTCCTGAGTGACCCACGATGAGTGGCCCCTGTGCCAGGGATGTTCTCAAAACTTGGCATGGCTTGGTGCATCAAGTGCAGAGTCACCTGGTGCAGGTTCTTGTAGCCTCTGGGAGCACCTTGGGGTCACTGCTTAGGCTCAGGAGGTCCAGGAGCAGCAGAGGAGCCACAGCATCCTGGGTTGATGTTGTTCTATTGAATTAAACATGCTGATGGGTGCCCTCTTCTGCAGCACCAGCCCTTGGTGCTGGTGGTGTGGCTGGGGGTGTTGGCTGCCCGGGTGCAGAATTTTTTTTGTTAATTAGGGCTTGTCAGGGTAACTGTGGGGAACATGTGTCTGGAAAGAAAGGGCTGTGCAGAGGGCTCAGCTGGGGCTGTCGAGGCAGGAAAAGAGGTTTCCACAGAGGTGGCTTGTGTGTCCTGAAAGGGGTCACAGCATGAATCTAGATCAGATGGATAATGTTCAGCTAGGTTTTAACTCCACTGCCAATTTGAAGGGGAAGAAATGCCCTCCAGCTCTGGCAGGGCTTTTGGTACTACAGAACACAAACTCTTTCTCCTTGTTATTCTTTAGCCCTGGCAGAGCTGTTAATAGCCAACAATTGGGCATTGACCATTGAGCTTCTCCTGGCTTGCATGATTTTGGGAGAAGCTGGCAGGAGAAGAGTTTGCATATTGAGATGGTAAAATGACTTTGGCAGTGGCCATAAGTCGCAAAGTTTTTCTACTGTGTTCTCCTGTAAAAGCTGCTTCCTGAAACCCATCTCCTGCCTTCTTTCCAAGAAGTCAGGGTGCCCTGCTAGGCTGTGCTGCAGCCACTCTGGCTGGGCACCTTATTTCCGGTTGCCAGAAGCCTGCTGGGGAAGCAGCTGGGTTGGTTCCCTGATGCTGGGTTGAAAAAGAATAATGATAATTTCCTTGAGAGACAGAGAGCACTGCCAAAACCTTGCCTTGGCGGGGTAAGGCTGGGACTGTCCTGTCTGGAGAAGAGCAGTTGCAGCAGATGCAGCTGGATGATAGTGGCAGGCCCTGGTTCAGGGCAGTCAAGCAGGACAGGCTGGTTCTCATCATGCCCTGAACCTCTGTGAGCAAAACATCCACAGACAGTCAAACACAAAGCTGGGTCTGTAGGAGTGAAGAGCAGGCTGCAGTTAGGTCAGGCTGCAGTTAGGTCCTGTGAGATTGCAACCCAGAAAATCCCACCCTGAGAGGGATTTGGGGACCTTAGATGTTGGTGAATAAAGGTGAATCCCCAGTGAGCAGCCAAAAAGTCAACTGTGGGTTGTTTCTGTTTGGGAAGCCTAGTAGTAGGGGTGGCTTGGGAGAGCCTCTGCCCTTGCTCCTGGGTATGCATGTCCCAGGGGATTATTGCTCATTGCCCATCGCCTGTGCTCTGCATCCTCTGCAGCCAGAGGCAGGACAGGCTGTGTGCTCCTGGTTGGGGGTGGTTTTCTGCTCAGCAATATGACATGGGTGTTTGCAGGTAGCTCAGGGACATTGCTCACTGTGGGGACTCCTGTATCCCCCCTGCCCACCTGGCACTCAGGGCCATGGAGCTGCCAGCTGGGTCTCACCTGAGTGTTTGCTAGGCAAGGTTCAGCAGCCTCTGGTCCGGTAGCTGGTTTCCATGTGCTAATTGTCTCTATATAGAAGGCTTAACTTGGGGCAGTTTATTAGCCAAAGCCAGCACTTTACAAGCATTGACTCGGAGCCCAGCCCTGCTCCTCTTGCCTGCAGTGGTGCTGGCACACCCAGCTGCAGGTGTGCCCCTGTTTGGGTGTCTTGGTTGCCAGACCTTTGGGTGAGAAATTATCTGATGGCCAGTGCTGGTGTGTGCAGCTGGTGTGCGGGTGGAGGCAAGTCCCCAGGATCCTGCCAGCTGCAGACAGCAACCATCACCACTTCCAGGGCAAGGCTGCCCTGTGCCCTCTGCCCCTGATGATGTGGTAGTGTATGGCAATGGGGAAGTGGAGGTAGAAGAGCAAGGCTCATGTCTCTTCTGCAGTGTGTGTCTCCTCTGGGTTTGCACCTCTGCTTGCAGGCCTTCCTTAGCAGGACACTGTGTGCCAGGCATGGAGGCGGTGGTGGTGCTTGTGTGCATTCCCACTTCTCCTTGAACGTCTGGGAAAGCCTGTGCTACATGAGCTGGGGGGAGTCCTGCTCTTGGGTTGCCCTTGCAGTCAGCCCTGAGCTGCCTGAGCTCTGCCTGCTCATGCTTGCTGAGTGATGCATGCTCCAGATGGGTGGTAGAGCCTTGTCACCCTTGTGCCATGGGCATGGGGACATGGGTTACTGTTGTACACCTCTACAAGGAGGGAAAGCTCAACCTATGCTCATCCTGCCCAGTAACACTGGAGGGATGGTGTTGCCTGCTCCTGATTTCCTCAATACTTCTCTTTCCCTTGCAGATACTTCAGATGGTGGGTCAAGAAGACCCGCATAGAGAAGAAAACTGCCTTCATTGACCTCTTGTGTGCTGTTCCTCTGCAGCAGATCTATGGTCAGCCTCCACTTTGGGCACTGGGGTGGGCAGGGATTCACACGTGGCCATCAGGGTGCTAAATGGAGGAGTGAGTCAAGGAGCTTTTGTGGTTTGGGTGATACTGAGTGGCTCTCCTCCGCAGAGATGCGTGGGGAGAGTTCTTAAGCCTGGTGCGATCTGGGGGAGGAATGGGGTTGCTAACTATTGGTGTCTTTGCCAGGATGCCCGCTGGGCGGGATCGGGGGAGGCACCATCACCCGTGGCTGGCGGGGAGAGTTCTGCCGCTGGCAGCTGAACCCTGGCCTTTACCACTATGAAACGGTCATCGCCAATCAGGTAGGGTCTGTGAGGGGAGTGAGAGTCACTGCAGC
>VYZP01071183.1:0-42700 GCA_013400635.1 Hypocryptadius cinnamomeus
CCCCAAACAAGGGGTGCTCAGCAGTGACAGCTGTGTCACCACTGTCACTCTGATTGTGCTGAGGAGCAAACCCCTCCCTGAACCCCAGCTGGGATAAAATGGCTCCTCGCCCTGAGTGCTCACATCCCAAAAATCCTCCCTACTCTCCAGGGCTCTCCCAGGCCCTTGGGCAGCCTCTAATGAGAGCCAGCAACCCCAGCAGGGCTGAGAGAAGCTGCAGAGGACAGCAGCCAAAGGAGGCTTTTCCACATTTCTGGAGCCCTTTTCCCCACTGCAGGGCTGGGCTTGATGCCAGCTCTCCCCACATCCATAAGCTGGAGGCTGTGCCCCTTCCCCACCCCACAAAAGGGGTGCTGCCATTCCCCATGGGAAACAACCTGCCCAGCAATCCCAGCTGGGAAACACATCCAGCCACTAGCAGGAGTTCCAGGGAAGGGTGGCTGACACCAATCTATTTGTTTGGGGGGGGTTATCCAAAAAAACAGCATGAGGAAAACCTCCAGGACAAGGATGAACACTATGCCATGACAGTTATCACCAGGTAAAGGGTTTGGAGCTGCAATCCCATTTCTGGGATCAGCACCAAGGCAGCCACAGGCTCAGTGCAGGTTTGTGGGACCTTTCCCAAGGATTAGCTTGGATGGGGTGTTTCTGCTGGGGGGCTTTTCCAAGGATCCAGGGAATGCCAACACCTTCCCATCTCTCATCCCACACCCCCAAGCCAAGGACTAAACCAGCCCTGTTTGAGGGAAGAGCTGAACTGAGAGCAAAGAGAGAAACCTCTGCCCTAGAAATGATTCACAACCAAGCAAACCAAGCAGCAAAGGGAGAAAAGAACAGAGATGTGGCAATCAGGCACTTACAAATGCTCCTTTCCTTAGGCAGGAGTCTCCAGGAGATGAGCTCAGCACATACTCCACCATGCTCACCCCCAGCCCTCCGCTCTCTGACCGTGGGGACAGCACGGAGTTGACTTCACTGTTCACATGGAAGCCCTGCCCAGGTCTTCTCTGAACCATAATTGGCTGGGAAACAGAGTGATCTGGAACAGAAACATGGGAAACTCTCACAAGCAGATCCAACTATTCAAAGGAGACAAATTAAATCATTCAGTATGTACTCCCCAGGGGCTTATTTGCACTCCGAAGTGCCAACTTTGTGATTCTGCTGATGTCCATCAGTTAAACCAGAATGGCTTTCTCATTTTTTAAATACTACAACATGTAAACCTGCAAATGAGAGCTAGGTTTAAAATCTAAACTTATAAAATGTCAGAAATTTAAGACTAATAAAAGGTTGCAATTAAAAAACCAAAGGTTTAGTTTTTAGTTTTAGTACAATTTTTGCATTAGTACAGTGAAAACAAGTTTTGGCTTGTCATTTAAAACATGATCCTGCTGCTCCAGCAGCCCTGTGTCCTTTGTTCCACCAATTATTGTGTTCATGTCAGGATCAGAGATTTTTTGGCTGCTCTTTCCTCAAGAAAAGGTTTCTGAGGAGTTCATTTCTCCTTCCTCATCCCCCTGTCCTCCTGCACCACCCCAGCCCTTCATCATCCCTGAGGCTTTGAGGTCCAACCAGGGCAGACTCAGGGTCTCCAAATCCTGCTGGGCTCTGCAAAAATCCCTGGCTGGGGAGGGGAGAGTGACCCCAAAAGGGAGGGGAAAGGGGAAAGGGGAAAGGGGAAAGGGGAAAGGGGAAAGGGAATTCTCTGCTCCTGGCAACAGGCAGGGACTCAAAACCAGCAGGCAGCAGGTCTGGGACTTGCCAGGGGCTCGTGGGACGTGGAAGGAACATCAATACTCAAGGATATAGACACTGGAGCTTCCTCACGAAGCAGGTGAAAGGAATTCCATCCTCTCACTGCTCCTGTCTAAACTTCCTTCCTTTTCCCATCCGTGTGACCACAAAGGGACTTCAGCTGGGGAGATTTTTTGGGGATAAAGCTTCCAAAAAAGGGGAAAAGCCAATTTTAACCCAGCACTGCTGCCCAACTCTGTGTCCCCAGGAAGGGAAGGAGAGGCAGGACTGCAGCTTTGAGCTGGGCTGGCTTTGAAAGGTCTAAAACCACAACTTTGGGGTAGAGAAAAACCCCAAACCCACATGGGAGGCCTGCAGTGCATCCTGTGGGCACGGATGGAGAAGGGATGGAGCCAAGGAAGATCCAGGCCTCACCTGGATGGACTGGGGGGATTGTGGGGGGAAAAAGCTTCCAAAAAAAAGGGAAAAGTTGGTTTTAACCCAGCACTGCTATCCAACTCCGTGTCCCAGGAGTGGAAGGAAGGGCAGGACAAGAACTTTTAGCTTTTAAAAGTTCTGAAGAGCCTTTAAAATTCCAAATCCATAACTCTGAGGCAGAGGAGTGAAACCCCAAATCCAGCAGTGCCTCCTGTGGGAAGGATGGAGCCAGGGAGGACCCAGGCCTCACCATCCCATGGGAGCTGCATGGACTGGGGGGGTTTGGGGAGCAGAGCCCTTGGGTGCTGCTCCCTTATTTTGGGGGAGCCAAAGGGAAACTTCCAGACACTCAGGGCTCTGTGAGCTGTGGGATGAATGGGAACCAGCACAGGGAGGGATGAGAGCGGCCTGGAGGAGAAAACCTCAAGCTCAGCTGGTCCCAAAGCCTGGCTAAACCCTAATCCCTAATCTCAGCTCCAGGCTGGACTAAGCCAGGTACAAGGTGCTCCCGAGGCTGGGACAGGCAGCAGCTGCCCAAAATCCCTCCAGTGCCCAGACTGATCCAGCCAGGCACATTTGGAGAAGCTCTGTGCCCTTTTCATGGCCGTTTTTCAATGTAAATAAGAAAACAAGGCCTTATCACTAATTTAAAAATGGGTATTTTCATCAGGGAAAACCCCACACAACAGTGAGGTAAATGCCGTTTCCTGGGAGCTGTAAATGCCATTTCCTGGGAGCTGTAAATGCCATTTCCTGGGAGTTGCAGGTTTTGGGAGCTGCACCAGACACCCAGCTGTGTTTCAGGAGCAGATTAATGACACAGAAACCATGGACAGAACAAATCAAAGGTCAGCATTTCAAACCTAGCACTTGCAGGTTTTTTGGTTTTTTTTCCTAAAACCAACCTGAATATTCTCCCCCAAAGCTGAAAATCAGGGAGAGTCTCTGAGCCAAGAATAAAATCTTTGGTAGATAAAATTCAATACTAATTCAAAACCTCCTTTTTTTTGCTTTTTAAACTGAATGTTGCTCTCCCATCAAGTCCAAAATCAGGGACAGTCTCTGAGGCAAGAACAAAATCTTTGGCAGATTTAACTCAAAAACATCAAATTCAAAACTTTTTTTTTTTTTTTAACTGAATGGTTGGTTTTGGTTGGTTGGTTTACTATTTTAAAAATGAAGGGATTTTTTTTTTATTCATCCTGTTCTCCAAGACCTTTGTTCAAACTTTCAGCTGACCCATCCCAAGGCAGAAAACACATCAGAAATTGAAATTTTAAGGGTAATTTAAGATTTTTAAGCAGATAAACATGAATTTACACATATTCAGATTACACAATGTTCTGACATCCATGGATATCCTAATTTTATCAGAAAGCAAAGTGAAGTTTTCTATTTGTTTTTTATTATATAAGCCAGATGTGTTTTTAAATCTTTTCAAAGCTGTGTCATCCAGCCTGGCCATGGACTTTGAGTAAATAAATTGCACATTTCTGTATTCAACCCCAACTAAATTAAGGAAATAATTGAGCTACCTGATGTTCCCCAAGCACTGTCTCTCCACTGATCTCCCAGAAATATCCCTTTTGGTCCATCTTTGCTGGAATCATCAGATTCCCAAAACTTTTTACCCGGCAACAGCTGCTGCAATTAAAACAAAACAAAACAAAACAAAAAAGAACCAAAAAAAGAACAAAACAAAGCAAAGCATGATTAAAATAAGCATAAAATGCAAACATAAACCCCATAAGCGTCTCCCTTCCATCAGGTATCAACCATTAAACACAACTGATAGAATCAAATATTCACATCTCCCAGGTGAAAGCTGAGGGAACAATTCCATCTCCCCATTCCTGATTTTCCTCCCAGCTCCAGGAACCCCCCACACGTCAGACACTCTCACAGACACTCTCCAGCCTCTCTGCACTCACAAGGAAAAATAAAGGAGGGGAAAATATTGTGAGTTTTCCTGAGATCACTTGGGAACAAATTCCTGCCTCCCATGGGAGCTGCTGCTGGAGGGACAGGAAATCAGGGATAGGAAAGCTCAGGAGTTCCCATTTCTCCCTCCAGCTGGGGACTCTGGTGCTGCAGGGGTTCTTGGGGAACACTGATGGGAGGGATCATCCACTGCTACACGTGGAATGGGACAGAGCCACCCTGAGCTGGGACAGCCCAGGAAAAGCTCCTGGGAATGGGACAGAGCCACCCTGAGCTGGGACAGCCCAGGAAAAGCTCCCTGGGAATGGGACAGAGCCACCCTGAGCTGGGACAGCCCAGGAAAAGCTCCTGGGAATGGGACAGAGCCACCCTGAGCTGGGACAGACTAGGAAAAGCTCTCTGGGAATGGGACAGAGCCACCCTGAGCTGGGACAGCCCAGGGGTCCTGGAAAAGCTCCCTGGGAATGAGACAGAGCCATCCTGGGGCTGGGACAGCCCAGGAAAAGCTCCCTGGGAATGGGACACAGCCATCCTGGGGCTGGGACAGCCCAGGGGTCCTGGCTCTGGAGGTGGCAGAGAGAGCAGCTGCTCTGGCAACTCCATCCCAGCCCCACCCTGCCAGGGAACAATTCCCAATTCCCAAGATCCCATCCAGCCCTGCCCTCTGGCAGTGGAACCCATTCCCTGTGTCCTGTCCCTCCAGGCCTTGTAAAAATCCCTCTCCTGTATCCTTCCTCCCATTCTTTGGGGGGTTTTGGGAACAGCTTCACCAGGGATCACCTCCACACTGGGAATTCCAGGCCCTGAGGTGGCATGGGGACAATATCCCAGTAAATCTCTGGATGGGATGGATGGAATTCCCAGCAGCACATTCACAGCAAATTAACCATGAAATGAGCCTTGCCTCAAGCTGGGATAAAACTCAAGGCATTGATGATGAAAAGAATCTGAATCTGCCTGAAATTACCATGGAACAAACAAGAATCATCAGTTCTGGGGATCTCCCCTCTGGATCAGGAGTGGTGATAAATCCTGATTGGTATCTGTTTCAATACCCTGACTGATAGCAAATTAAATATCCTGATAACCACTTCAATATCTCGATTTGGTATCAAATTCAATGCCCTGATAGATATCAAATTCAATATCCAGACTGATTATCAACTCCTGCTGATAACTCCAGCAGCAGAAGTGCAAATCTAAAGCTGAACTTGAAGAGTAGATCAGCTGCTGGATGCAGAGGAAGCAGCAAGAACTGATTTCCCAGCTCTCGTGGGCTGGTTTAAAGCACAATCACGAAGTTGTGCTCTCCATTTCCTCCCAAACTCAACAAAGAGCTGTTTGTTTACAAAACCAATCAGTCTGCAGTGATTTCAGACAGGATTTCTCTTCACACTCTCAACACGGTGTGGGCTGCTCAAGGATAAAAGCAGGGACCTTGCCCCATGCTCCCCTTTCTGCCATCCCAAAATAACCCCAAATGGAAGGGCAGGAGGCTCCCATGAGCAACAATCATTCCCAAACACAGATGAACCTGGTCCTCCATCTGCACTGGGAAGGAGGGAAAAGCCAAGCCACTGCTCTCCAGTATTTATAAATATCAACACACATCAGGTGTCTTTGCAAGGTCTTTTTAAGCTTCTGCTGTTCCCATATTTCCTCAAATGCAGCTTTTTTTTTTTTTCCTCCTGCTCTTGCCACAGTGCAGAAATAATAACTCTCCTCATGAGTGAACTGAATTTTAGCTGCAATTAAACACTTCCCATTTCCCCTGACAACACCTCACAGTGCAGGACACAAAATGTCCTGCAGTCACAGCTCTAATCATGGAATCCCAGAATGGTTTGGGTGGGAATGGACCTGAAATCCCACCCAGTGCCACCCCTGCCATGGCAGGGACACCTCCCACTGTCCCAGGTGCTCCCAGCCCCAATGCCCAGCCTGGCCTTGGGCACTGCCAGGGATCCAGGGGCAGCCACAGCTGCTCTGGCAATTCCAGCCCAGCCCCTCCCCACCCTGCCAGGGAACAATTCCCAATTCCCAAGATCCCATCCATGCCTGCCCTCTGGCAGTGGAAGCCATTCCCTGTGTCCTGTCCCTCCAGGCCTTGTAAAAATCCCTCTCCTGTATCCCTGAAAAGAAAATCATGGAATTGCTACAGTTGGAAATTACTTTGTTCTGCTCATTCTTTCCTGCCTCTGCCCTGTCCTGCAAGGCCAAACCCCTCTCATCTTTTATTTCTACTTGGGAAGAAATTCCTCCCTGAGAGGGTGGGGAGGGGCTGGGATGGAATTCCCAGAGCAGCTGTGGCTGCCCCTGGATCCCTGGCAGTGCCAAGGCCAGGCTGGAGCACCTGGGACAGTGGGAGATGTCCCTGGGTGGAACTGGGTGGGCTTTGAGATCCCTCCTCACCCACAGCACTCTGGGATTCTCCCACACCTGCAGCAGCTGCAGCACACCTGGGGCTGTAGCAGCATTTCCTGCTGGAGAGGGATCTGCAGCTAATCCAGCCCTTCCCTCTCTGCCTTGCTCTCCTCTACCCCTCTACTAAGGAAAACAAAATATTTACCAGCACAACCCTGCACAATTACACCCCAACACCTTCTGGATTTTGCAGTGAATCACACCCAAGGGTCACAAAACATTTTAATTCTGTCTCCTGCACACCCCCTGCCCCTGCACAAACAACCCCAGCTCTGTCCCCTCCAGTTTAACCTTTCCCCACCAGAAGCACCAAGTTTCCAACTGGAAGTTCTGCACCATCAGCAAAAACAACTGGAAGAGAGAAGTTTACCTCACACAGAGATTCCAGAGCTACTTACAGACATCAGGGAAACCCCGAAGCCAATATTAACAGATGCTAACAGGGGAGGGGGCTTTGTTCTGTCAAGTGCTGCTCCAACCAACACAGAACATTAGCAAGCAGCAATCATCTGCAATTATGCAACAGGCTGCTAAGACAATGAATTTTTCCTCAGGGAAAGTTGTCAGTTGCAATGGAAGAAGAAAAAGGGTATTTTAAGTGACTCTCAAGCAGTTCTGCAGGTTGGAAATTTCAAAAGAACAAGCAGTGGTTTAGAACCAGGGTCGTTTATTCATTCCCTGGTTTTTATTAAAATTGACCCTATCCAGTATGAAAATAATCCTGCTAAGCCCTCTTACAAAGGACTTACGAGTTAGGCCAATATTCAATTTGGTAGAGCAGGGGGGAGGGGAGGACTTACCCATCATCAACAAAAGCAATTCTTCCAGCAGCCAGGGCACAGAGATCCCACTGAGATGGGATTATGAATTAGACAAATTAAGAAAACTGATCCCCCTCAGACAAGGCAAATATTAAGATAACAGCAGCCATCTGTGCAGTGCAGAACTGGGCTTGTCTGCAGCAACAGGTAGGGAAGGCAGAGCAGGTATTTACGGGTGTTTACAGGTCCTGCTTTGTACCGCAGATGTTATCAGCCCTGCACAGGGAGGGGAGCACACAGCAGCAGTGCCAGCCTGCACAGGGAGGGGAGCACACGGCAGCAGCGCCAGCCCTGCACATCCCTGGGAGAGCCCTACACTGCCCTGGCACTGCCCCAGGACAGCCCCTGGCACGGCCCTGGCACTGCCCTGCAAGGAACAGGCATTCCCTGCCTCCTCAGGGACTCACACCGCTCACAGCTTTGGGGAGAGAACAGGAAAGGGAACATAGGATTGGGAATGTCTGACCATTCCTTGTGTTCCTGCTCAGGTCTGCTCCCAGCCCTGCCCTGAGCTTTCCTGAAGTGCCAGGGGAGCTGCTGTGGCACCATCACCAACCTTGCTCCACAGCTCCTATTTCCATCCCAGCCCACTGCTCCCATCCACGTCCCAGTCCCACTGTTCCCATCTCCATCCTGGTCCCACTGCTCTCATCTCCATCCTGGTCCCACTGCTCTCATCTCCAGCCTGGCTCCACTCCCATCTCCAGCACTGCCAGTGCTGGGGAAACTGAAAAGCCCAACCCAAACATTATTCCCAACTGCCAGTACTCCCCAGCTGCCAATGAATCATAAATTTATGGGGCCAATAAATCATACATTTATGGGAACACAACACATCAGTAGCATGGAAAGCAGAGGCACAGGGGTTTAGTTTGGGGTGGCTTTTTTCTTCATTTCTGTTTGGTGTGTGGTTGTTTTCTTTAAGCCAGGTACAGAAGTGTCCAGCCCCACTGTCACAACCACTGGGACTGTGTCCCTCTGCAGGGGCTTCTCCAGAATCCACTCAGCTGCACCAATGGGGCATTAACCATGGACATGGGCACAGAATCATGGAATATCCTGAGCTGGAATATTCACAGGGACCACTGATCCAGCTCCTGGACCCCAACAATCCCACCCTGGGCATCCCTGGAGCTCTGGCAGCCTTGGGGCCGTGCCCATTCCCTGGGGAGCCTGGGCACTGAGCTGGGGAGCCCCAGCACCCTCTGAGGGAAGAACCTTTCCCTGATCTCCAGCCTGACCTGCCCTGGCCCAGCTCCAGATGTTCCCTGGCTGCTGTCCCTGTCCCTGTCTCTCCAGGTTCTGATGTGCCAGAGCTCCCCTAAACGATCCCCAGGGGCTAGAGGAATTTCACTGCCCACACTCAGTGATCCCAGCACTGCCACCTGCCAGGGCAGCAGCCCGGCAATAATTAAACACTTTCAGTGAAATGCATAATAATTTCTTACCAGCATTTCTCTTCCAGGGCACTGCAATTCCCTGCTGCCCCCACTACTCCAGGTTTGAAGTTAAGCACCTCCAGTTGCCTCATGGCTCTGTGTCCTCATCCTCCTCCCACCCTTGGGATTAAGTTTCACCAGCACCTCACCCAGCTGCTCCTGACTCCAGACACAGACTTTGCACAACCTACTCCAAATCCGAGGTCCCAAATGCCTGTGAGAGGTTGGGGACAAACCCAACTGCACCTCACAGCCCCTCTGTGCTGCCCACTATCCCCACAGACACTGCACCCATATTCCCTGCTGCAAAGCTACAGATCCAAGGGATTTCAGCAAGGAAAAGCAGACATGCAGCTCCCCATCCTGAGGCTGGGGGAGAAAGGGAACTTGCAGGGCTTGTGTTAAGCCAAAGATAAGGGTCAGGGCTGTGGGATCAAGGCCTTGAGGGCCATATGTGCTGGGCTGAGCCACAGCACCAAAATCCCACATGGACCTGCTAGACAAAGCTCCAAGGTGAGTTCCTTCATCCCAGAGAACAGCCTGGACAAGGTGCTGGAAGAGAGGGACAACATCCCCTGCCCCGGAGCTGCTTTCAGCATTACTGACCATGGTCTCTACCAACAGCACAAAGCTTTCACAGCTCAGAGTGGAGAAAAGAGGGCTCTGGGACTCTTTTCAATCCCTGCTTGAGAAATTATTGCACTTCCACTCACTGGAAATTCGGGAATATGAGGCTGGGAGTCTGAGGATGGAAACAGCCCCAAGAGAGAAGAAAGTTGTGGGGGTTTTTAAAGTATTCTTAATGTTCCCAGATAAGGATATCTGTTGATCTCCAAGCATTATCTATAATTTGAGAGCAGGATAGGTAAGAGATTTAACTGTTTGACAGTGCCCTTTAAAAAACTGCTCTGCTGTCTTCACAAACTCCTTTGATCACTGAAATTACGACAGTGCTTAACAAGGAGCAAGGAAACTAGAAGATAAAAGAAATCTAACAGTAAATGCAGAAACACTCTTCCTCATCTTTATCCACTATCAATTTATTTCACTATCATTTATTTCAGACTCTCTGACTTCCTCCCCAAGTTTCCTTCTCATTCTAGGAGCAGAAGGGGTGGAAACCACCAGTGCCTTGTTAAGGCATCTAAACTGCACAAAAGCAAGGTGAGGAACATGGTCCTGAAAGTCAAAACAGATCCTGTGGGATCTCCTGAAA
Organism: Hypocryptadius cinnamomeus; assembly: GCA_013400635.1. Lineage (NCBI taxonomy): Eukaryota > Metazoa > Chordata > Aves > Passeriformes > Zosteropidae > Hypocryptadius > Hypocryptadius cinnamomeus. Next base: position 10,020 of record VYZP01071183.1, read on the forward strand.
TCAGCCTTGGAGAAATACAGAGAAAATTCAATGGATAAAGAATGGAAACTGTGAGACTGAGGGAGAAAAACCCCAAGAGAAACAAGAAATAGTGTTTTAGCTGAAAGAGAAGGTAAGATGTCACCTTTCCCAGAAAAACCTGCTCATTCCAGCATGTGGAAAAGCCCAGTGACAAAAGGATGCCATTGCCAAAACTTTCTGCATCACAGTTACAAGAAGGGGGAAAAAAATGAGTAATCATTGGGAGGCAAAGCTCCAAAACACAAATCCAAACTCGCTCCTCTCAGAAATGCCTAAACAAACCAAAAGCTGGGAGAACTCAGCATTTTTAGGAATTCCTTCAGGCGTTCCAGCTCCGTGACCTTGTGTCCTGACAAGCAAAGCAAGTGCTGTGCTCGCTGTGAACCTGCTCTCAGCCAGCCTGGGCTCTCTCTGGGAACGAACCTCCTGCCCAAATGAGGTGTCACAAACTCATCTCCTCAGAACATTCCCACCCCCAGCATTCCACAGGCAAGCTGCACATGGAGCACAGCAGCTGCTGTGCAGCAGCTTCAGGCAGGTTTTTAATGTCAGGTTTGCTCCTCTGAAAATCATTTTCACCTCCTCTTAGTCAATAGTCTTGGGGTAAATTAATCCAACCTGGAAAAATGGATTTTCCTCTCGAGTCAAATCAAAATCCAACCCTGGATTATGGTTTTCCACAGAAGGAAAGGGGGAGAGAAGGAAGGAAAGGGGGAGAAGGAAGGCAGGGATGGAAAGCAGGGATGGAGGAAGAAACAAGGGAAGGAGGGAGGTCTTCGACCTGAGAGAGGGCACCTCCCTATGAATCACACCACACCACAGTCCTGATTTGCTCTTTTTCTCAAAAACAGCAACTTCAGGGTTCCAGAGGTTTTTGTTTTTCACACCTGGCTCATGCACTGGGTAACAGGATGGACTAAACATGGAGGAAATAAACTGGTCTGAGCTTGAGAGGAGCACCAGACTTGCATCAAGCTGAGCTGCCACACATGAACATCCTCCTACCAGACATGATTTTCTCCTCTGTCCTTCCACAAGGGACTCACTAAAGGCAAAAGGAAGCAGGCAAGGGCAAGAAGTCTTTCCATCCAGCTTCCAGGAACCTACAGGAACAAGCTATTCTTTCAGGTCACTCTAAAAACAGATAAATTCTCTTTTTTCCTAGAAAACCAGTGGGCACTTCCCCCTAAATCTGCCATCTCCTTGCTGCTGTGAGAGATTAAATTAACTCTGGCTGGGGTTCTGTGAAGTTCCATTATCTGTGCCCTGCTCTTATCCCTCCTGCAGCCCCGGCTCACCCTGCCCAGTTACTCCAAACCTTAAACACAGCCCTGGCCTTTCTGCAAGTGCCAAAAAAAGGTGGCCAGGACTGGAAACTGAGCAGCAGACAATGCCCCACAGCCCAACGAGGTCTGAGCTCAGTGAATCCCAAAATAAACATGCTCCAAGGGTTGGGACACCTGTCCCCAGCCGGATTTCGAGCTGTTGTTGTCCAGCCACTGTCTCCTGCTGGATGAGCCAACAGGTGGAAGTTTAACTGTTCATCCCTCTGAGATGGATTCCAGCCTGGCAAGTTTGGGGCCTGGCAGGTTTGGGGCCTGGCAGGTTTGGAGTTGGATCAAGCACACACACAGACAGACACACAGACACACACACACCTTGCAGGCAGAATGAAGAACCCTCAGCACAATTGTCCCAGCAGCCTCAAAAAGCTGCTATTTCATTTCTTCCCCCTCCCAAAATACAGATTTTTTTCTCCAGGCCTCTCACTTACCTCTCCCATAGCCCGTCCCTCCAGAGCCAGCGCTTGGAAATCATGATTCAGTTCATCCATGGAACGCACCTATTCACACATGGGGGAGAAAAGGCCATCAGGAAATGCTTTCCTTTGCTGCTATTTTTCTTATAATCACAGTTTATAGCCATTTTTCTGCTCCAGACTGAGAGCCTACGGAGCTCCAGAGGATGACTTACCTTTAGCATTCCCATTAACACTCCCAGCAGTTACAGCATTTATATACTTTCATTATTATACACACACATGTATTATTACACACTGATTTATTTCTGTGCGTTACATTTATACATGCACAGGAAAGGAACAACCAGCAATTACTTTTAGGACATACAAAGCCTTAACACAACTGTCTCTGCTCATATTTCACAGGGATTTCAGGTGAGGGAGTCAAGGCATGAGGAGCCAGCATCATTTCAGGTGGGAATCAAGGAAAATCTCCTGTATAAACCTAGCAAATTTACATCCAGGTTACACTGACACAAAGCAGAAAAAAAACAACACTTTGATTTGATGAAAACTGAGTCGTTTAGAGCAGAAGAATAAAGCAAAAACTTGAAACTACTGTATAAATAAACTGACAGAAGAATAGAATGGATGCACAAGGATCCAAGTCCAGCTCCTGTCTCTGCCCAGACCCCCAGCAATCCCACCCTGGGCAGCCTGAGCTGGAATATCCACAGGGATGATTGCTCCAGCTCCTGGACCCCAACAACCCCACCCTGGGCATCCCTGGAGCTCTGGCAGCCTCGGGGCCGTGCCCATTCCCTGGGGAGCCTGGGCAGTGCCAGCACCCTCTGGGGGAAGAACCTTGCCCTGATCTGCAGCCTGAGCTGCCCTGGCCCAGCTCCAGCCGTGCCCTGGCTGCTGTCCCTGTCCCAGAGCAGGAATCAGTACCTGACATGGACTGGCTATGTTGAAACTGCAGGAAAACCTTCCTCCTGCTTCTCTTTCCCAAATCTCAGCTGCTGAGCACACAGGAGGAAGCAAACTCAAAAAGAAACCCCAACTCTGGACTCGAGGCCAAAGCCCAGCAGCTGAGCCACGTGCTGGGACTGGAGCAGGTGACTGCCCTCCCCTGCCCCACTCCAGTGTCCCAGCAGCCACAAACACTCCACACAAGCAGCACAAACTCCCCTCCTACTCAGTGTTTACACACTCCCTGCAGCCCAGCACCTCTGTGCTCAGCAGGGAGGAGTTTATAAAGCACTTTTAAATGAGTAATGCCCACACTGATCCAGGCTCCTTGCAGCATGCTGCAGGTTTACACGCAGGGTTTAGTCCTGGCTCAATACCTGGTGGGTGAGTTACAGAACAAAAAAATCCCAAAAACTGTTCACATGCTCATGGCCCTCCAGTGACCAGCACTGTAATGTTACACCACCATCACTGACCTTAACCATGACTTCTGATACTGCAGCTCCACTTCCAGCAGGACCAAGACCTTGGGATTATGTTTTATTTCTAGTCTAAGATAATGTTCTATAGATCTCATCTAAGACAATATTCTATAGATCTCAACTAAGAATCAGATGGAAGAAAGCACCATATTAACTTCCAGAAATCCCTTCCAGTCTAAATTTTTCTATTCTGTGGCCATCATACTTTGCAAAAGATTAGTGGTATATTAGTGAATTATTTAATAGATATTTACATAATTTGCAAATCCTCAGCGGTCACTCACTCAGAATCCCAGTTTAAAAATCAGGTTTAAAATCTCTTGTTAGTGTATCTCAGTTATATTCAGTTCTGCCTCAGCCTTGCCATCTTTTGCAGTGACATTTGTCACATGCGCCACCGACACCAAGCGAAACCCTTCCCAAAACTGCAGCCCCAAGGACTTTCCTCCCCTGCCAGCTCCATCCCTGCTCTGCAGCTGACACAGCTCAGCTGCCTGGTGCCACACGAACGTCACTGGGACCAAATTCTTCCATAGAGCCTTTGAAGCTGAACTCATGGAAAGTGCTGCAACCTCCAGATGTGCCAAACCACAGAAGCTGGCAGAGAGCAAATTATTATTTCCATCAGACGTCTGAGGAATGGAGAAGTAGCACAGAGAGATTCAGAAGGTGATGTGAACTCACAGCTGCTGAAGTGATGTCCCAGCAAACCACAAAAGCCACGCAAAGGCTGCTCAGAGTGTGTCCAGCATCTTCCCCAAAACAAATCATCTCCCAGGGGTGGGTGCTGAGCTGTAGGAACCTCAAAATAAAGCTGCTACAAAGATCCAATCACTACATCCCCAGCAAAATCCAAAAGGATATTAAGTGATATTTTTATCTGATTTGGAACATGGAATCATGGAATGGTTTGGGTAGGAAGGGACATTAAAGCTCCTCCAGTGCCACCCCTGCCACGGCAGGGGCACCTCCCACTGCCCCCAGGTTGCTCCAAGCCCCACCCAACCTGGCCTTGGACACTTCCAGGGGCAGCCACAGCTGCTCTGGGAATTCTATCCCAGCCCCTCCCCACCCTGCGAGGGAACAATTTCTCCCACATATCCAATTTAAACCTATTCTCTGTCAGTTTGAAGCCACCTCCCCCTGTCACCCCAGGCTCGTGTCAACAGTCCCTTCTCCATTTCTCCCTGCAGGCACTGGAAGGCCACAGTGAGATCACCCCAAGCCTTCTCTTTTCCAGGCTGAACAATCCCAGTTCCCTCAGCCTTTCCTCTTAGCAGAGGTGCTCCAGCCCTGCAGATGACTTGGTGGCTCCTGGACTCGCTCCAACAGGACAATGGCACAGGAGAAACAGCTGTCCCCATCCCCTTCCCCAGTATCCCTTACCCCAGCCATGATGAAAAGCAGAAAATAAAAACTGCCTTCTCTATCAGCTACCAGATGTGAGGAAATGAAGAAATTATTCATTCACAGATATTTCACATCCCTTATCATCTCTCTTTCAAGAATCCTAACAAATATGGATAAAAGCATTTTCTAAACTGGGTCTTTGTGCTTGACTTTGGCCACTCTGAGCTCGAAGTGTCCATAAACAGCAATTCTCCAGCTCTTTCTCTCAGTCACAGTTTCTTTACCTTCATTGATCACTGCATCTATTTATTTGATTTTCAAAGACTGCACCCAAAAGATCCTTTTCCCATTTCTCAGCAGCTATAATGTTAAACAGCAACACATTTTCACCTCATTGCACGCAAGCATTATAGGACTCCTTCATTTTCCTTCCACAAAGAACAAAGTGTCTGAAACAGCAGAACACAAAGCCAAAGCCATGACTTCCAACACCTCTGCATTCCAGAAATCAGGGATTCCTCTGGAATGGCCATTAAACAATGGAGCTGATCTTCCACCTCATCAGGATCTGTTCTTGTTACCGATCCCTGAGCTCCGAGGGGCACAGAGCAGAGCCAGGGTGGTGTAAACACAAGAAACAAGGAGGTCCCCAGAGACAGAACTTCTCCCCAGATGAGCACTGACGCCGATGAGATTTGATTACCAGAAAATGTGGCTCACCACTGAAGCAGAGATTTGAAAGAAATCCAGAAGACAACGCCAGGATCAATCGGCTGCACGAGGGAGCGATGCCCTGATGCCTGGAGATGATGTGACATCCTGGGAGGGAGAGGTGAGCTCCACAAACTCCAGGAATCAGGAATCACACAAGAAGAGGGCAGCTGGAGTCCCAATCCTTTGGGAAGTGATCCAAGCAAACCTGACTCCCGCTGCTCTCAGCCAGCAGCACCCCAAGGCTGCCCCCTGCTCCAGGCAGGCTGTGCCTCTGGAAAGGGATGCAGAGTGCACATCCTCCCAGGAGCCAGCTGCTGCCTTCCCGAGGATGAGAGAACTCCTCCCTTCTGCTCACACACACCATGGAACCCCACTGCACAAAATGAAGGCTCTGGACACGAGCACCACGCTCCAGAATGAGTTCATTGCACAAGAATATCCCTCCCCTCGCCACTGAATGTGTGGATGCACTCAGGAATTATGTAAATCCCATTCAAGAAGAACGATTTCCACACACTAATACAGGAATGTGTGTCACTGTACCAAACTCCAGCTCCAGCCACTCCACTGACTCAGAAACCACCCCCTGCCTGCCCGATGGGAGCACACATCCCAAAGTGGGATTTGCCACCAGCCACGGCGAGAAACTGGAGCAAAACCACGGGATCACTGCCCCTCCCGAGGCTGGGGGAATTCAGCCCCTGCTCTGCACCAGTTCCCACCTCTCTGCTGAAAAACACGGGGCAAAGCAAGACACAGCTGCATTCCCAGTACGCATCCAACACACAGCTGGATTCCTCACTGCACATCCACCAGACACAGCTGGATTCCTCACTGCACAGCCACCAGACACAGCTGGATTGCTCACTGCACAGCCACCAGACACAGCTGGATTGCTCATTCACATCCCTGAGGCACAGCTGGATTCCTCACTGCACATCCAACAGACACAGCTGGATTCCTCACTGCAAATTCCTGTCTGTCAGACCTCCAAACCTCATTCATTCTCCCAGATCACTGAGGCTGGAAAAGATCTCTGAGACCACTGTGTCCAAGCTGTGCCTTGTCCCCAGCTCAAAGCACTCAGTGCCACCACCTGAGTCCTTCCTTGCACATCTCCAGGGATGGGCACTCCAGACCTCCCTGGGCAGCCAAGGCCAAGGCCTGACCCCCCTTTCCATGGGGAAATTCCTGCTGGTGCCCACCCTGAGCCTGCCCTGGCCCAGCCTGAGGCCGTTCCCTCTCCTCCTGTCCCTGTTCCTTGGAGCAGAGCCCGACCCCCCCGGCTGTCCCCTCCTGTCAGGAGTTGTGCAGAGCCACAAGGTCCCCCCTGAGGCTCCTTTGCTCCAGGCTGAGCCCCTTTCCAGCTCCCTCCGCCTCTCCTGAGGCTCCAGACCCTTTCCAGCTCTGTTCCCTTCCCTGGACACTCTCCAGCCCCTCAGTGTCTCTCCTGCCACGAGGTGCCCCAGCAGTGGCAGCACAGGGACAGTCACTGCCCTGCTCCCGCTGGTCACACAGCTGCTGACACAGCCCAGGTGGCAGCGGCCTCTGGCACACCTGGGCACACCTGGGTCCATGTTCAGACTGTCACCAGTACCCCCAGGGCCTTTCCCAGCTTTCCAGGCTCTGCCCAGCCTGGAGCTGCTGAGGGCTGTGGTGACCCACAGGCAGGACCCTGCACTTCACCCTACTGATCCTCCCAACCCCCTTGGCCTCCCACCGGTGCTCCAGGGGCCTTTCACAACCCCAGCAGCAGACACCCAATCCTACTCCAGGAGGACAAAAAGCATGGAATGCTTTCAGCTCTCCTGTACTGCAGACTGCAACAGCCCAAACCCATTTCTCCCGTGGTCAGTGGCCTCTTCACACCTCACACACTGCAGAGCAGCCTCTCAGCAGCTCTGAAACAAACACATTCACAGGGATTTTCCAGCCCCTCGAGCAGCTCGTTCATGTCAGGCAGCCACCTCACATACGACAACTGCACTTTCTTTCCTTTTAAATAAGATTAGACAGCCTCAGCATCACAAAACTCAGTGACAACAACTCAGAAGCAAATGTCTTCCTTGTCCCAAAGCTACCCAGACACCAGCCCCTGTCCGCGTCTGGAACACTTCTGAATGGATGGAGCTGTACCAGATAGGCACAAAGCACAATTCCAGCAGGGGGGGATATGCTGGGACCTGCTGCTCACCCACCACCCCATAAACCCAGGCAGACACGTTTCCCTGTCTCCAAGCCCCTTGAACACACCCTGTCATGGATTTAAGTTCTCTAAGTTATCTCGTGCAGAAGAGCAAAGTCTCACATGCTCATCACAGCCACCACCAAAGATCCACGGGTCTGGATCACCCTGGAGAGTGAGAGTGGAGGAACAACCCACACACAGGGACTGGGACCGAGCCCCTCCTGCCCCAGCTCCAACACTGCACCCCAAACCAGGCCCTGGTGTCCCCTGGGGTAAAAAACTGCAACACAGCAAAGGGGTCATAAAGATCTTCCAGGGCTGGAGCCCCTCTGGAGCCAGGCTGGGAGAGCTGGGGGTGCTCCCCTGGAGAGGAGAAGGCTCCAGGGAGAGCTCAGAGCCCTTGCAGGGCCTGAAGGGGCTCCAGGAGAGCTGGAAAGGGACTGGGGACAAGGCCCGGAGGGACAGAACACAGGGAATGGCTTCCACTGCCAGAGGGCAGGCATGGATGGGATCTTGGGAACTGGGAATTGTTCCCTGGCAGGGTGGGGAGGGGCTGGGCTGGAATTGCCAGAGCAGCTGTGGCTGCCCCTGGATCCCTGGCAGTGCCCAAGGCCAGGCTGGACATTGGGGCTGGAGCACCTGGGACAGTGGGAGGTGTCCCTGCCATGGCAGGGGTGGGTGGGCTGAGCTTCAAGGTCCCTTCAGAACCAAACCACCCAAGATTCCATGAAACCACAGGATGCCAGGATTCCCAAACCTGCAGCAGTCCCAGAGCCCAGCTCCTGCCAGGAGCCAGGGCACTGCTGGTGCTGCACACTCCAGCTCATTGGATCCCAGCAAAGCCAGGCCCCGGGGAATGGCACTTGTCAAAAGGGATTCTGCACTCAGGTCAATTAACAGCAGCCAGGGCCCCAAACTGTCCTTCTGATTACTAAACACTGAGCTGAAGCCCCAACAAATTAGCATGAAAACAACAGGGAATTTACCTTGCAGATTTCCAGGACCGTATTTTTTATTCTAGAATAATCCAAGGGGGTTTTTCATGCCCTGAGAGCGACCAGCAAAGCATGTGAATTGTAATTTTAGGTAAATATTAATGTCAACAGTCTGTGTTAATACTGCACCTTATATTAAGCAAATATGGTTGCTAAAATGACCTTTACATATAAATTTCAAGAGCAGGGCTGTATCACATTTCAGATATCCCAGGGGATGGTACACCAGTTTTTTATATATTAAGGAATCCTCATTTATGTAGAATTTACATTCACCTGGGCAGACAGGCAGCGAAACTATCCGAGGCTAAATTTCACTCTCAACCCCAAAGGATTCTTTTTCTTTCTCTTTATCCAAGAGATGTTTCCCAGGAAGCAAAAGGCAAGTGGAATTAAACAAAGAAACAACACAATCTGGCATACAGGAGGAAAAAAAACCCCAGAAAACGAACTAGAAATTCCTTTGGAGAAAAAGAATCTAAAAAATATTTGCTAATAAATATTTGAGCTAAGAAATATTCTAGTGATGATCTAAACTGTCTCTAAAAGTGCACAGTGAAGCTGGATTTATGATTTTTTATTTTATGTTGAACATTAAATAGATCAAATACCTGTATTTATTGGGGGTAGCAGTGACTGAAGAGGGTTTAAATGATCTGTTTCTATTTAGCCAATTCTCTTAGAGGGGAACCAAAGGAAACCTCTGCCAGCCCCAGCTCTCCAGGCTCCCATTCTCACCCCCTGCTCCTCACCTGGCCCCATTCTCTTCTCACAGCCTTTCCTTAGCCCAGGATCCACCTTCCCTCCCTCACACTGGAGCATTTGTTCTCCCCAGTTCCCCTCCTGGCCAGGAGGGATCTGCTCCCAGGACAGGCCCTGCAAAGCCAGGAACTCCTGCAGCTGGAACATGCAAATGGATCATTTCAACATTCCTTTGATCTGCACTAAATTACAGAGCCCAGTGCTGCCCTCAGCCCTGCAAAGCAACTCCAGGGAATCCCACAGATACTTCCACAAGGAATTCTGGGCTGAGCTCCTCTTTGTTTGCCAGGGTGGCAAAGGCATGGCAAGGGATGGGTGCTGGGACCACAAATCGTGGGAAGGACTCTCCTGCTGCTGGCTCTTGGAGGGCCTGAGGAGCCTCCCAGGATTTCAGTTCTGCTGGGGGATCTCTCTTGTTTTGCTCCTCCACTGTTGCAAAGGAATGTAGGAAATTATATTATTGTTATATTTCTCTGCAGAAACAAATGTCCTGATTTCTCAGCTCTAAGATCCCAGAATTCCAGACTGATTTGGGGTGGAAAGGACATTAAAGCCCATCTCATTCCATCCCTGCCATGGGCAAGGACTCCTCCCACTGTCCCAGGCTGCTCCAATCTCTTTCCAACCTGGAAGATCCAACAGCACTTGTTTTGTTTGTGAGAAAACAAGATGAGATTCCAAGTTCTCCCTATTTGTACATGCCAGGTGCTTACCTAGAGCACATCCAGAGTGTGATCATTCCTTGGATATTTATAACTCCTGTGCACTCTGCAAGTGGGAATTTAACATTTGGCCTTTATATTTCAAGTCTTTCTCAATTTAAAATTTAAAAAAAAAAAAAAACAAACTAAAAAAACTCCAACCAAACACTTCTCTAGTAAAACACCCCTCAAAAAAAAGGCAACATTACTACAAGAACACCAGAATTGAGACAGGAAGAACAAAAATCATCAAAACCAAGAAACATCCTTAGAATGGAGAGGAGAAAACCAAAAACTACAGCTGAACACTTTGATTTATATACCCACAATTGTTAAAACTCTTTAAATGAACTAAAGGTTTACAAATTTCAGATGGAAACAAATCCTCCTTCAGCTGGGGGAGGCTGCTTGAGTTTGAACAGCTCACACAGGAGGTAATTTCAAAAAAATGCCAGATCTGAGTGCAGTCAGACAATTTACAACATCCAGGAGAGGAGAAATGCAATCCCCAGCTGACAGCAAGGAAAGCATCACACACTCCACAACAGGTCTGCACTGACAACCAGAGCCAGGGTTCAAATACCTTCTTCCATCAACTGATTACTGCCCTATTTTTAGCCTTCTCCCATAACAATAGTGGGTAAAGAAAGAATGTGAAGTCACAAGTATTAGACAGGATTAGGTGGTTTAACTACTGTTTTTGTAGTAAAGGATTCGTGGTTAGAATTGCTACTACCATTAGCACTGGAAGCAAAAAGCCATTGAAATTGCAGATTGGCTAATGCCTTCCCTGGCATGGGGCCAGGCTGATTAATGATTCAGGGGACAGAAATAACTGCAGCAAAGGCAGCCTTGCAGAGGGGCTCTCCTTCCTTAGCTAATTATGTTTTTCCTCCCATTTTATCCACCCAGGGAAGCGCTTCATTAATGTGGAATTTAGGTTACCCTGCCATGTCTCAGGCACATATTGGGGTGCAGGATTGGAAGAAACAACCTTAATTTTGTCCTGTTGGAGCTGGCAATACCTTGGGAAAACCATCTTCTGCACTCCAGGTGCGTGCCTGGATCCGTGGGTTTGCACAAGAGCTTGGGGCCATGCTAAGATCTGACCTTGGGGGGCTTTTCCTTTTACTCCCAGCCCTGCTCTGACCTTCCCAGGTTTAAATTCAGAGGGAAAAAGATGTGGAGAAGGGATGCAGCAGTGTTTAATTGCAGTGCCAAGGCACCTCTGTCAGAACAGGTGAGAGTGGCCTCAAACCACCCTGACAGGGACTCACTGAGGGTTTAGCAACAGTCAAGTTTCACTCCAGAATGAAAGTCTGAACAGGGCAAGAGCCAAAACCAGATGTTCCCAATAAAAACAACTGCCCTGGAACAGAAGTTATCCCTAACAAAGACAGGAGTAACAGGAGAGCTGAGAGCAGCTCCTTGCCGGGAGGGAGCAGCATCACATGGCAGCAGCACAAAAGAGCGTTTGTTCAGCCTGACATCAGCACTCAGGGAAAACAGCCTGGAAATCATCCCTGATACACCTAAGAGGGAGCTCTCTGAGCCAGGCAAGCCAGAGACAAGGCTCTGCAACAGCTCTTTACTACAAGGCTCTGCAACAGCTCTTCATCGAGGAGATTTCTGACCAGCAGCTGGAATTTGTGGCAGTGGGGATGGATAGGGGTGGCTGGGGAGGGACTGTGGGGCTCAGATCCACTGTAAAGCTTCACCCATTTACAAAAATGCTCCCAGGATCACAACCTGCTCTGCAGAAGCACAAGGAGGTCACAGCAACTCTGCAAACCACAAATGAGCTGCTAAGGGGAGAGCAAAGTTGGGGAGAGAGGAGGAGAAAACAAGCAGGACAAGTTCTGTAATAAACCTCTTTTCAAAGCACACTCATACAAGAGACCCACTGAAATACCTGAAGCCTTCTGGAAGCACTGAATTTGTAAATTCAGTAATGTGAAAGTGGATTTGCTCCTCCTGAGTGAGCTCCAAGACAAGGAAGCAGAGTAGAACAGCAACAACCACAGAGAAATCCCAACACCAGGTCACATGGGCAATCCCAACTGGACAATCTTTTCTGCAGCTGCCCATCAGGAACAGTAAAATCCATGGATTTGGAGGAAACAGTCTCAGAGTATCTTTCTGAATGTTTCAGAGTGTTTTCTCTCCCCTGTATATCACAAGGATTTTCCAACCTGAAATATTCAACTAAGCCAATCTACTCGTGCTCCTCCTGCCTCAGGAGAAATTTTCAAGGAGCAACACAAAGCAGAGAACCAAATTAAATGCTCCAGTTCCCCTCCCAGGCTACCCCTCCACTATGGAGAAATCTCTGTGAAACAGATCAGTCAAACCAGACATTTCATTTCAGCAAGGAATTATGTTTCAAATTACCTGGGTATCAAATTAGCACAGCCTTTTCAGTGTCAGGGAAAGGAAAGCCCTGAGCAGTTCACTGGGACACAAGGAAGTTCCCATGAAAACTCAACAGGTTTAATGAAACAGAGGTCAGAAACCTCCTTCCAGAGCTGAGCCACAGGTGCTGTCACATGGTTTGTGTGACAAGGGACTCACTCCGTGCCTTCAACCCCAGCACATACAATACATCCAATTACTGCACATATCCACAGGCACATCAGAAATCATGCAATGATTTGGGCTGAAAGAGACCCCAAATCCCAGCTCAATCCACCCCTGCCATGGGCAGGGACACCTTCCACTGTCCCAGGTTGCTCCAGCCTGGCCTTGGACACTTCCAGGGATGGGGTAAATCTCTGTCCTAAGGAGTTAAGCATCACTTAGCCAAGATTTCCCTTTGGAAGAACAAACACCAGGACTGCCTTTGCTTCCAGGACCTTTTTAGAGGCTTTTGCCACAACTTTCAGGCAAGCTCTGGCCACAGTGCCTGCCAGCAGCACCCAGTGCTGTCAAACGTGCTCAGATCCAGCTGCTCCCAGGGCAGGAAGGAGCCTGGCTGGAGGAGCTGTGCCAGAATTATCTCCTGCCTTTGCCTGAATCCAGCTCCCAGTGAAGAATTCACATGGTCACACTGCCAAAAGGCAAAACTGAACAGAAACCCCAGTCCCAGCCCTGTTGTGCTGACTATTCTTCACCAACTCCATGTGAAAAATTCCCCACATTCAACAAGACCATCCCTGCAGAGTTCAATTGTCTCCAATTATTAATTAAACATGCTCTGAGAGAAAGCAAATGCCTAAAATCATTTGCTTCTACCAAGCAACTCCCACACCAGCCGAGTGCAATTCCGACAGTCTAAGCATATCCAGTGACTGCAATTCCAGAGGGACACCACCACAGAACTCTCCCTTCACTCCAGTTCAGGCACATGCTGCACGAGCCACAGGAGACCCCAGCCAAGAAAACCCAGCCAATTTTTCTAAAAACCTGCTCAGTGTTGATAACTTGTCCCAGCTGAATATCCCGAGTGTCTTTTCACTGCCCCCAGAGCAGCAGAGGCTGTTTGGGTTTGTGAGGAGATCTGTGCAACCTTTCATAACCAAGGCAGACCCAACCCAGGCCATTCCTCACCTGGAGCCATCCTGTGCCCTCCCTCCATGATCCTGATCCCTGCCCGTGGTTTCTGCAGTACAAACAGCACACAAACACTCTCCTGCAGCCAGGGGAATGCTCTGCCCAACACCAACAGCCATCAGACAGCCTCAGCCTGCTCATTCCAACATTAAAATTACTGGGGACCCTGAACCTCAGCCTCACCCTGCTGCTTTTTGTGGATAAAAAGAGAAGAAATTCCAGTTAAGTGTCTTCCATGGAAGTTCGGTGATTAAGGATTTGGAGCTGCAAACAGCTGGGACTTTGCTCAGGAGATCTGAGAGACCAAGTCAGGAAATCAAAAGCCTGATTCCAGCATCACTTCATTGTCTGCAGGGACAAAGAAGACCTTGTAAGCACAAGTTTTTTGTGTGGATGGTGAAGCTTTGACACCTACATTTGTGAAATGACAGGGGCATCTTTAATTGTTTCATTTTATATGAAAACCTGGCCCCAAACACACCTTCCAGAGGAGAAGGGGAAAATGCAACAGGAAAAGAAAGTTTCTAAGCAAAACACAAACAGACACAGCATTTTCCTGCTGCTCACACGGAGAGGACACCACCAGGAAGGAGCTTCTCTCCTCCCTTTCTTGGGAGGAACTTTTCCTTAAGCCATCCCTGCTAAAGCCACTCTCAGCTCAATTTCCAGAGGTGCCAGGAGGAAAAGTGACCAGGAGGAACAGCACAATGAAACCCATGCAAAATCAGGATACTGCAGCTCAGTTGTGACTCACAGCACTCCTGGCTGTGAAATGTCACCATGAAATGCCATCATTTGGTAAAAGCCACTGCAGTGTTCTCACCAACAGACACACGTCTGTCTACACACGCAACAAAAAGAAACTGGGATTCAACAATTAAAATCTTTCTACCTTTAATTACGACCTCCCAAGCACTAGGCAGACATTAACCTATATTAGCCTATAATCTTTTTTTTTCTGACTTCCCATTATCTTTTAGCTACTGAGTTTCCTAACCAGTCTTCAAGGCTGGGCCCTCACTGAACCATCTCCGAAAGTCTAAAATGAAAAGTACAGTAACAAAAGTGCATCCATAAGAAACTGAGAGTCAGGAGACATCCCTAATGATTCCCTACATCCCTGCACATCCTTCCATTTCTGTTCTTGCAGGCTAAATTCAATTCTACCCCAGCTAAACCCAAACTGAATTAAATCATTTTGCATGCATAAGATTAGTCCTTGCTCCAAGGAATTTATAATTTAAGCAGCAGATGTGGAGGTGGCCAAGAAGTCAAGAAGAATGGCAGTGCTAGGATTACACATATCCTGCATTCTGCTTCCCAGGAGTAAAACCCTGAGGCAAGCAGAGAACCATGGAAAAAGAGGGATGGAGCACCAAACTCTGACAGAAGTGCCCATCAATCACTGGAGCACCCAGTATCAAACGAGACAGAGGAGAACAGGGTTAGTGCCTCACCTCAGAGCTAACCTGGAAGAAACTACAGACACCAAGATTGGTTTGGAGATGAGCACTGAATGCAAAAACATTGGAACTACGGCTGTATCCCATTTATCAGAGTGTAAAAGCCAGTGGGAAGCAGAACAGATAAAAACCCCCACATTAATTCTGGCCTGGTGGGTATTTCCTGAGCCTCAACTCACAGAACTCACAGGGGAAACTCAGAGCATCACACAGAATCATCTGTGAGCTCCATCCTGCAGGTCTGATCTGTCCATACAACCTTCTCACTGCTGTCCCGCTGCCAGACAACACAGGAACTGGATTTGAAAAGTTCATTTAAACTAGCATAAGTTAATGAGCTTTCCTTTCATTAAGTGGTTTATTTATTAGGATCATTTCATTCCACAAGTTACTGAAGAAAATCAAGCTGAGCAACACTTCTGCTGACAACAGGACAAGCCTCTGGAACAGGCAGGATTCTTTTGTTTGAGTGAAAGTTTAAGTCCTTCTATTATTAAATAAATAAAAGTTCAAATACCAGCAGACTTTTTAATGACTGTGAGCTTGGAGTGCCCTGTCTCCACCCCCCTTATCTCCAGTGAGTTTTGCTGTCTTTGCTTTCATGGATTTGCAGTAAAAGGAGGATGAAAGTGTGAGCTGGAGGAAAAGAGGATTGAGAATTTATGACATCATTTTAATTCATGAAGTCATCTTACCACAAAATGCCCAAACAATAGCAGGCCCTGCCCAGGCACCTCCACCCCAAGACTCCGTGGCTGCTTTGATTTCAAAAAAGTTTGAAGGATGAAATTCTTGCTTATGGTTTCTTTCAGAACTTAAAACATTAAGATCTCTAGCACTGATGTCTCTTGAAGCAAGTTTTACAGTTAGTGACTGAAAACTTGGATAATAAACAGAAAAATTACATCTGTTTCAATGCAGTTATTTTTTCTGAACCGATACCTAAATACTACATTTCTCCATAAGGGAATAACAACAATATTTTTCTAGCTCTTTAGCTCATATTGCAGTATTTTATGTGATTTTTCTTCCACAACAAATTAACAGGGCACTTGGGTTTATTTCTTTGTTGATGTACACACTGCCTTCGGTGAGGCTGCAAAATTCCCTGCAATGTTTGCTTTTAAATGCTCTGGTCGGCAACACATCCCCTGGGGAGGCACAGCAGAGGAGCCAGGGCTTGGCCGCTTTGATTCCAGAAACTGGAGGCAGGAGATGTTCACAAAGGTTGCAAAAGCTTTGTGTCTGCTGCCCTGGCAATATTTGTGGGGATCATTCTGCTTTAAAATGTGCTTACACTTGGGTTCTGCTGCCTCGGAGAGGAAGCACTCGCGTGTCTTTGATGAGTGAGCTACAGGTCACAGACAGAGTGGAGTGAGTCAGCCACTCATTTAACTGCAGCACGAGTGACAATGCAACTGCTGAAAAGACTTCTAGTAAACACCACTAGCACACAGCCTGGCCCACCACCCCTCTAGAGACTGAGTGGCTCTAAGAAGTTCCTAAAACCACTGCTTGGTGACACTCTTAAGGCTGCTCTTCTCAGTTCAGCTGCACACACCATCACCACCTTCCCCTGTACATGATAACCATAAAAACCCAACCCCACAGCAAAGAAACCCAGTCAAACATACCACCAGCAAGTTCCACTCCTGTGTTTTCCAATATTGGGAATGGTAAAAGCCCAACCTACGTGCATTGGCAGTTTTGTAATACCATTACATAAGAATTATTTAACTACAGCAACAGATTTGAAAAGCAGCAGCAGCAGCAGTCACGGCTATGCTGGTTCACATATCAGAAAAAAAAAAATCAATAAAGGGAGTGATGAATTTTGTAAACATGCATCCGACTGTCACAGGGAGTGCACTGGGATTTGGGATTTCAACACCCTCAAGAGCAGAAACCTTTCAGCTCAGAGCTACCAGGGCACTGCCACCCTGAAAAGAGAAAACAAACAGCACCACTGCTGCCACTCCACCAGAACCAGCTCCAGCTTCAGAAGAGCACCATGAAAAGCATCTCTGAGAAGGCTGCAGGGCTGACTTGGGAAAGCTGGGAGTGGTTTTCTACCTGATGCTCTGCATGGATGTTGTCCCCGGTGGGCCAGCGGTGTTTGCTGTTGTTGTAGCCGCCACCTCCGCTGCCTCCTCCCCCGAGCTGCTCCCCGTGCTGCCTCTGGAAGAAATAATCCACCATGGCGTCGTCCTGGGAGCGCCCCGCCACTCCTATGGATCCGGGCACGGGGCTGGAGTGTGTCCCTGCTGCAAGGGCCTGGTTTGCAGCTGGCTGTGGCTGAGCCTGCGAGCCTGTGCCAGATGTCAGTACCACAGGCATGGTGGGGTTGGCTGTGTCTTGAGCGTGCTGCTTCAGGTGGGGGCTGAACGAGTCCTGCCACAGAACTGCTTTTCTCTTCAAAACGCACGCTACGCTCATTCCACCAACACCTGCAGGGGGACATGGGGGAGAGAAAGGGGAAAGAGACATGAAATCCTCCCAGCTGCAGCTTCGAGCATTAAATAACACACCCATCTTGTGACTGGCAGGGGAACATCGCTGTGGCAAAAGTGACTCCTCCAACACTCACTCACTCGGTGAACCCAGCAGCTAGAACAGCACTGAAAACACACAGAGATCCCACCAAGAATGCACAGGGATCCCACCGAGAACGCGCAGGGATCCCACTGAGAACGCGCAGGGATCCCACCCAGAACGCCCAGGGATCCCACTTTCTGTGCTGCATGGGCTTAGAAGGATGCAAGGATGCCCGTGAAGCACCAGCACAATGGCAATTCCTGCCATGGACAACACACTGACTGGAAAACTGCTGGGAAAAAGCCCCCAAAAAAGCCATGGCAGGCAGCGACACCAGAACCTGCTGTGTCCATTTACACCAGGCAAAAGAGGCCTGGTCCCCCACCCACATAAACACTCAAGGCCCCCTGTATCCCACCGTATCCCAAAGTATTCCCTCAGTCATGCAAAGCAGCAAAGCAACAGTTTGGTTGGTTTTGGTTTGGTTTTCGTTTTTTCAATGCAAACTTAAAACCCTGGATTTCATACAGTTCACGGAGCCCAAACACAGCGTGTGCCCTCCCTGCTAACTCGGGAGATGAGCTCAGGAGGCAGTAAAACCATGGACATGCTTTGTGGAATTCCCTGGAGAAAGAACAGCAAACCTTGGACCTGGGATCTCGGCAGAACTTTCCAGAGCAGGCGCAGCCAGCACTGCTGGTCCTGCTGTGGATGGCACCGGGGGAAATTTGGACAACTCTAACACACTTTCAGCGCCCAGAGCACTGACCACCCCAATAAAATACCCCAATAAATTAAATACCCCCCTATGTTTTGCAGGCATCCAAATGATCTGCGAGCAGGAGGAAAACCTGCAGATTAAGCTGACAGCAACTCACTAACTTCCTATTCCCCAAATATTTTGATAACATTCCAGCAGCACAAAACCACAGCAGTTTGTTTGTTATTTTAAGGCAGGACTATCAGAGCAATAGAGACACTACAGGTGTGAACAGCAAAGTGTTTTCCCCTCATTATGTAACGCTCACACAACAAGCCAAATTCATTTTTAAAGGCATGGGATAGTCTGAATTAATCTTCATTAAAAACATCAATAGTTTATGACTTGAGGTACCTAAACGCAGCCCCACAGAGAGTTCTGAGGATGCAATGGGGGCGGTGGAGCCCTGAGAAGCTCCTGGCAGAGCAGCCCCAGGATGTTCCACTGCTGTACCTTGGTGGCTGCAGAGCTTGGCCCTGCTCCTGCCAGCGGCTCCGAGGCCTGAAAGGCAGCTCTGTTCCCTCCCTGCTCCCCGTAGTAGCCCTGAACAACGCTCTACTACAAACAACTTTCAGGAACAATTTACTAACGGTGGGGAGACCAAAATAAAAAATCTGACTCCTAACTTTGATCAAACTTTGTCAGGTTTGCCCCACAAGTCAAGCATGGGGCTAATACTGAGAGGAAAATGACTCTGAAAACTGCAGAGATCAGGTTGTTTTAATTGCACCTCCAACATAATTTGGTGCTGCACACACACAGCCCCCAGGGCCACTCTGCAGGGCTTTTTATACACTCACAACTTAAATACCAGGGACATCCAACAGGACTCACCCCTCCAGCTGTCAAAGAGTCTGGAAATCACCACCTTCTCCACATACTTGAAAAAACACGATATGACTAAATCTTGACTGATTTTGAGACTACAATTCAGTTTAATGGCATTTTCCTTTTAATTTCCCTTTAGCAAACAATATCAAAATCCTTCAGTAACATCGCATGAGGCACTCAAGCTCCTCTACGCAAAAAGAACAAAAAAGTTAAGTAATTAATGGTAAGAAATTAATTTATCATCAAACTGAGCTGTGTGTTAGCTGCAGCAATGAAATCTGAGCGGCCCCTTGAAAGGAAGTTACAAGTTATCTCAGGGCAGACTGCAAAAAAAAAAAAAAACAAACAAAGGAAGATACTATGAATCCCCACCAAAAAAATTCCCAGTATCTACAGATTGTGATAAGCCCATTTCCAGTGAGAAACAAGGTACAAAGTCGCACTGCCACAGTCTTTGCTCCTTCAAAAGGCTGCAGGTGCCTCTGTCCACAGACACTAATTAATTTCTCAGTCAATAAAGGTGTTATCTTAAAAATCAGGAGGGTCCAGAAAATCTCAGTCAATAGATTAAGGAGAGGCTGCTCCCAGGCGCTTCCTCTTTGGGCTGCTCCAAACACGAGCGGAAAACTTGGCAAAGGCGACATTTTGCAAGGGAGCAAAGGGGAAGGGAGCATTGTGGGTAGTTCAAGTTTAGTTCCAAGCCGTGTTTTTATGGGAATGCCGCGATCGAGGCAGCAGCGGGACAGCTGAATCCTGTCATTCAAAGCTGCCGGAGCGCCGGGAGTACGGGCAGTCACCTACACAGGCAAAGCCACAGGGCCTCCAGAGCCTCTTGCACTCCCAAACTCTTCCTAAACACAGAGGATCAACTTTTCCCAGGCGAAACCCCGGGTTTGCAAACAAAGGCTTCCACGCTGCTCCACCGCGCTCAGGGCAGGCGGCTCTGCTCTTCCCCGGGTGAAAACACGGCGTGGAAATGAGCTGCTCCGTGTTGGCACTGCAGGCAGAACACTGCAGTTTATGGGACGTTCCACAAACAACAAAAAACTTCGGAGGAATCTCCCCGCGAGTTTGAAGTACCGGTGGCGACAACACTGAATAAAAGAGCTTTAATCCACACAGAGCCCGGCTCCACAGCCAGATCCTCCCGGCTCTGGTTCCGTATTACCCTCAAAATCACAGATTATTACAAAATTAACACGGTGTAAAACGCCCGTTTCAAAAAAGTTCAACCCCAAAGCGGAGGAGTTTGGGTTGGGTGGGTTTTTTTTGGAAAGTTCCACTGGAAATGAAAGCAGAGCCATTGTTTGAGAGCTGTGTGGCCTAGCAGAACTTTTAACGTTATCCCTGTGTTTTCCTGAAAACCTGGGGAGCCGCAGCACTGAATTCCTGACCCATCGGATTCCCAAAAGCAGCACTAAAACCCAAAAGGACCCACGGTCCCCCTTTTCCCCACCTCCATCCCTGTTAATAAAGGAAATTCCTTACTCATGATCTGCCTAATAAAATCTCTGCTCCGAACAAAGTTATTAAACATTGACCAAAGCAAACAACAACAATAACAACAACAAAAAAAAAATCAGAGCATTTCTCAGGTTGGGCCGAGAGGCTCTTAAAATTCCAACTTTGCAGCTCACAAGGGCCGAGGCTGTCGTTATGTGAGCACGAGATAAAAACAAGGGGGGAGAAAAACCCCACACAAACACAAAACCCCCAGGGTCACCCAGCACATCTGAAAGGATCGTCTGCTTTTTGCCTCCCTCCCTCTGCCAGCCCCGACCCTCTCCTCTTCCAGGGACCCCCAGAGCCGTCGAAACCCCCCCAAAACCGGGGGAGACGGAACCCAACCACTCCCCGGAGCCCCGGGGGCAACAAAGCGGGGCCTCGGCCGGAGCGCCAGAGCCGCCGGGATTGAAGGCCCGGGACAAGGGGGAGCCCCCCCGGGATCAAACCCGTCCAGGAGAAAGGGGAGACCCTCCCCAGGAGAAGGGGGAGCCCCACAGACCAAGGGGCAGCCCCCGGCGGGCCGGGCCCGGGGCAAGGCGGGTGAGGGCTGCGATGGGCCCGCGCCCCCCCAACAATAACCCCCGTCNGGGATGTGCCCCGACCCTGCCACACTGCCCAGGCCAGGGTCAGCCCGCAGCGCCCTCCCAGCGTGGCCCCTGCCCCGGCCGGGGTGCGGGCACAGCCCCGCCTTCAGCCCCGCGCTGCCGCTGGCACCGCCACCAGCGCTCGCCGGGCTGGCGGGGATGTGGCTGAGCCCCCCTCAGCCTGGGCACCCTGATTTCCCCCCTGGTCCGGACATCCTGACCACTCTGCACCCCGCTGCCTGGACATCCCACAGTCCCCGAGCCCCCCCAGCCTGAGCACCCCGANGAACTTTTAACGTTATCCCTGTGTTTTCCTGAAAACCTGGGGAGCCGCAGCACTGAATTCCTGACCCATCGGATTCCCAAAAGCAGCACTAAAACCCAAAAGGACCCACGGTCCCCCTTTTCCCCACCTCCATCCCTGTTAATAAAGGAAATTCCTTACTCATGATCTGCCTAATAAAATCTCTGCTCCGAACAAAGTTATTAAACATTGACCAAAGCAAACAACAACAATAACAACAACAAAAAAAAAATCAGAGCATTTCTCAGGTTGGGCCGAGAGGCTCTTAAAATTCCAACTTTGCAGCTCACAAGGGCCGAGGCTGTCGTTATGTGAGCACGAGATAAAAACAAGGGGGGAGAAAAACCCCACACAAACACAAAACCCCCAGGGTCACCCAGCACATCTGAAAGGATCGTCTGCTTTTTGCCTCCCTCCCTCTGCCAGCCCCGACCCTCTCCTCTTCCAGGGACCCCCAGAGCCGTCGAAACCCCCCCAAAACCGGGGGAGACGGAACCCAACCACTCCCCGGAGCCCCGGGGGCAACAAAGCGGGGCCTCGGCCGGAGCGCCAGAGCCGCCGGGATTGAAGGCCCGGGACAAGGGGGAGCCCCCCCGGGATCAAACCCGTCCAGGAGAAAGGGGAGACCCTCCCCAGGAGAAGGGGGAGCCCCACAGACCAAGGGGCAGCCCCCGGCGGGCCGGGCCCGGGGCAAGGCGGGTGAGGGCTGCGATGGGCCCGCGCCCCCCCAACAATAACCCCCGTCCCCGTTACCGGAGCGCCCGCGGGGCCGCGCTCGGGGCCCGGGGATCCCCCCGCGCCCCCTCCCCGCTAACAATGGGCCCAGGCCGCGGCCCCGACAGGGAGCCGGGCGGGAGCGCCGGCGCAGCGCCCCCGCCGCCGCTCGCCTTCGGGGCGGCCTGGNCACTCCCAGCTTGTACACACGGAGCCTCTCCAAGCCGGGACACCCTGAGCCCCCCCGGCTGGGCAACCTGGACACCCCAAGCCTTCCAGCCTGTGCACCCTGAGCCCCCCAAGCCTGGGCACCCCGAGTGCTCCCCGTCCGAGCGCCCCCCACCCTGGGCATCCTGAGTTCCCCAGCCCGTGCTCCCGGAGTCCTCCCAGCCTTGGCACTCCCAGCTCGTGCACACCGAGCCCCTCCAAACCGGGACGTCCCGAGTCCCCCCCACCGAGCCCCCAACAGCGGTGATCCCCCTCCTCCCCCAGAATCGCACCGGGGGCACCGACCGCCGGCTGCACAGCGGCGCCTCCTCACCCTCCACCAGCAGCCAAACACGATTTTGGGGTGCTTCTCCCTTCGTGCCTCCCCCTCCCCACGTCCCCTGCCCACAAAGCCGGGGCTGAGGGGGAACTACAGCCCCCGGCGTGCGGCGCTGGGCGCGGAGCCCGGGCAGGGCAGGGCAGGGCGGGCGGCGCTGGCCGCTGGGAGCGGTAGTTCTGCCCCGGCTCCTCCATGTTAAAGGGGCAGCCCGTGGGCAGCGCCTTTGTGCCCTCCTGCCCCTCCTGCCCCGCCGTGCTGCGCTCCCGGCGCCTTTGGGGGCGGCTGAGCGCTTGAAGCTCTCATGGAATATTTTCTCCCCGTCTTGGCGAGGCACGCAGGGAACCAGGAGGGAAGTGCCGGCGCTGGGGAGAGCTCGGGACGTGCCCTCACTTGCACGGAGACAGAACCGGCAGCTGTTCCCAGGGCGCCGGCCGGCCCTGGGGTACAGAGCCCGCGGCGCGGGTGGGTCCCCGCAGCCGCAGCTTTTGTGGGTTATGAGGGTACAAGAAGTCACTTCGAGCCCGGGTTCTCGGTCGTTAAAACACGTGCAAAGCTGGATCACGCCGTGCCTTGCATCCATTTTCTGCTCGATGGGCTGCCGGGGTGATTGATGGGTGTTTCCACCACCTCACCGCCTCTTCCAGCGTGCACTCCCTTGTGGGGCAGCAGGACCTCACCTGACCCCCAAAAACCTGGGGAAACACGGCTTGGAGGGTTTGGTGCTGGGTGCCCCGGGCCGGGCGTGACAGGACAGTCAAGATAAACAGCGAGCAAAGGTTTTCCTTGCTGAGGGTGGGTTTGGAGCCGAGCCTTGTACAGATACCCAGAGGTGGCTTTGGCCAACAGCAGCCTGGCTTGTGTGACCTCGCCAAGCCTTGCTGGGATAAACTCGGCTCTGCTGGGCTGGGCTCTGCTGGGCTCAGCTCTGCTGTGACAGCGGGCATGGACCCACGCATGGCTGAGAAGAAGCCGTGGACACGGCTCTTCTGGGTCATCCTTGTGGCTCCAGTGTCTTGAATTCCCTGGAGAGGGGAAGGGGCTGGAGAAGGAGTCCTGTGAGGAGAGGCTGAGGGAGCTGGGAAGGGGCTCAGCCTGGAGAAAAGGAGGCTCAGGGGGGAACTTCTGGCTCTGCACAACTCCTGACAGGAGGGGACAGCCGGGGGGAGATCAGGCTCTCCTCCTAGGGAACAACATGTGAGGACATAGACTCAGGTTGTGCCGAGGGAGGTTTGAGTCGGATATCAGGAAAAATTTGGATATCAGGCATTGGCACAGAAAGTGAAACCACGACCCTGAAAGTGTTAGAAAAATATGTGAATGTGGCATTTGAGGATGTGGTTTAGTGGTGAACATGGCAGTGCTGGGTTAATGGTTGGACTGGATGATCTTAGAGGTGTTTTCCAGTCTAAATATTTCCATGATTCTGTGGGGGCCCATACAGTGTCCCCAAAAGGACAACGGTGTGGGCAAGGGCAGCCTCTCGCTGAGGTGGAAATGTGAATGGTGGAACTGTGTCATCTGGGCACTGGACCAACTCAATCTGCCTGCACACCCTTCTCCTCTGGTTCCACCCATCTCCTGGGCACCCTGGGCTGATACAAGGCACCAGTGATGGCTCCTGGCTGACAAAGACTTGGGCTGCAAAGCCTGAGAGGTCAGGAGTTCTTTCCCACACCATGTTCTCACTGGGGGCAGAGGGCGGGGGTGTCCCTACAGTTCAGCACTTCTTCTGGCCACTTTTGGGATGCTGTGCCACCCTCAGCACCCCACCAGGCTGTCCCTGAGCTGTCCTGCTGACAGTGGCCTTGATGTCCCCAGCAGAGCTGTCCCTCTGCTGTGAGGCAGAGATAAGAGCTCTGCCAGGTGGGCTCAGCACACACCCAGGCTGCTTGCTGACACTGGAAATCTGCTTTCTGTTAATTATACCTGGGATAATTACAGTTATGCCGGTGTAATGAGAGGGGGAGGGAAGGAGTCCTGCTGGGCATGAAATGTGAGTGGTTCAAACCCTCATTTGCCAGTGAATTTTGCCGGATTTAGGGAGAAGTCCTGCGGCTGTGAGGCTGACGGGGAGTTTGAGTCTCATCTCCAGCACTTCCATCCCTCCCACAGCCTCTCCTGCCTCCCACCACTGCCATCCTCTCTTCTGCCTCAGACCTTGCCCAAGCTCCCAGCTTGTTGCCATCCATGGAAAAGTCTCCCACTGGGAGAACATGCTGCTCCAAAAGCTTCAGAGCCAGAGTGAGAGGAACAGGCAGTGAAATAACTTCCACCTCCACAGGAAAAACCTTCTGGGGGTGGAAATGTCCTTCTGATCTTCCTTGCACTGTTGGCCACCAAGAGCTGCCCCCAGCTGCCTGGCCCTGGCTGACCCCATACTAGTCCTGACAGAAGTTTTCCTGGGGTACATCTTCATCTGCAGAGGGAAAAAGGGACCTCCAGGAGGTGACTGGTGTCCTCCCACCTCCGAATGACTCCCTAGAAAGGCCTTTCTCCCTCTGTGCTTCACTGAAGGGGCTTCAATCCACAGTGCTCTTCACTGAGCATCAAAATTCCACATCCTCACCAAATGGTCAAATCCAGACCCTCCTTCCCTGCTCTGCCCAGACACTGTGCCCAGTGGCACGATGCCCAACACCACAAAATCTTCTCTTTGAAGGAGTCTAAGAGCAAACAAACCCAGCTCTGCTGCCGTGATTCATCTTCCTGGGAGCAGAGCTTCCCACAGCTCCACAAGGGAGACACCTGCACAGGACAGGGGGTTCACCTGGGAGAAAAAACAGGTTGGGGAGTTCCTAAAAGTGGCTTCAGTGCTGCCCCAGGGAGGCCAGGCTGGCCCTACATTTGGGATATCCAATGCTTTTAGTTCAATGACAATTTGATGCCTGCAATTAAAAGCTAAATTGAAGGAAAGAGGATCACCCTCTGTGTAGGGCACCAACATATCCTTGGCCACCAAAAAAAAACTTTTTTTAAAAATTCACTGACTGACTCAATTTTTCCCAAGCCAAGCCAAAAACTGCTGAGGTCTTTATGCAGAATATTTTCAGAGTGTGCTGGCTTGACCGAAAAATCCTTGCAGAGCCAAGTGCATCATTGATTTGCATCACTGGGGCAGGGTTTCGTCAAAGCCCGGCGCCTTGAGACACAAAACAATGACCAGCCCTGAGCTGGGCAGCTCCAGTGCTGCTCCTGAGCGCATCCACTGCTCCACCAGATGCTCCAGACCCCTGAAATCAGGGACCTTCCCAGTGCCACCTTCATGGAAACCCTTCCTGAGCTGGACCTGTCATCAGCAGTGGCCAGGGAAGGTCCCTGGGCTCTGCAGCAGCTCTGAGCCATCAGATAAACCCCTGCTTTCCACCGACACCTCTCGCCCACGGGCTTCTTTCCACGCTCGTGTTGAGACACCCAGAGCAGATGGGTTGTTTTTTTTCAGGAGTCCCAGCCAAGTGCCTAAAAGCGGCTGCTGAAATGTTGTGGTTATGGGAAGCTGCAGGGAATTCTGGCTGCGGACCCACCTGGCAGCAGCAGGGTCTGAGAGTTTGGTGTTGGCTGCAGAGCTGCTTTTTCTTGTGAAAATACAGCCCCCAAATTAAAGTTTTTAAGCAGCTCCCACCCACCAGCTGGGCTTAGGGCTGTGCTGAGCCGTGCATGGAGTCCCCAGTGCAAGGACAAAGCTGCTCTGGGGGTGTCCTGAGGCTGCTCAGATCCCAGGCTTTCCTCTCTGTGTTCAGGGAAGCTGCTGGCAAAGACGTGCCACGTCCCATGGTGAGGAAAGAGCCATGCCAATGCCTCTGCTTCCCAGGGCAATGGGCTTCCAGCACAGAAGGGGCATGGAACTACTGGAGAGTCCAGAGGAGAACACCAGGATGGACAGAGAGATGGAGCAGCTCTGCTGGGAGGAAAGGCTGGGAGAGCTGGATGCTTGTCTTCAGCCTGGAAGACAAGCATCTTCCAAAGTGTGACCAAAGTGTGACCAAAGTGTGACCAAAGTGTGACCAAAGTGTGACCTTCCAGTGCCTGAAGGAGCTACAAGAAAAGTGGAGAGAGATTATTAATGAGGGTTTGGAGGGACAGGATACAGGGAATGGCTCCCACTGCCAGAGGACAGGCATGGATGGGATCTTGGGAACTGGGAATTGTTCCCTGGCAGGGTGGGCAGGGGCTGGGATGGAATTGCCAGAGCAGCTGTGGCTGCCCCTGGATCCCTGGCAGTGCCCAAGGCCAGGCTGGACATTGGGGCTGGGAGCACCTGGGACAGTGGGAGGTGTCCCTGCCATGGATGGGGGTTGGATTTAGATGATCTTTAAGGTCCCTTCCAACACAAACCATTCCATGGTTCTGTGATCTTCCCAGTGATGTCCTCTGCTGTCCCTCCTCCAGGTTGTCACAGCTCACGGAGCCACTGCAGGAGAAGCCAGCCAGAGGTTGGCAGTGAGAAATGCCCTGGAGAAGTGGAGATAAACCCAGGATGGATTTATGGGATCCACAATAGTTTAAATCCAGGACAAGAGACACACGGGGCCTCTTCTCACTCTGTAGGGTCAAGAAGGTGTTTTCCCCAGAGCCCAGGCAGCAAGGAATGTTTTGGTCAGCAAAATGCTTGGTAAACAAATGTTTTTTGGTTTTGGCAGGCACAGGGGGTCAAGGGTCACTGAAAGGGACCCCCAAGTGCCCCTCTGCACCCCCCTGCCACACTGAAAATGAGGATGGAGTTCAGAAACCCGCAGGAATGGCAGCCACACAAACACCCGACAGAGCTCTAAACCAGGAAAAAGGAAATTCATGTTTGGTTTAAAAACCACCTGGGTTTTCCCCCTGATCCTCGCTGCTGAGACGTGTCACCGCCCTGCTCACATTCCCACCTTCCCAGCAGCCCTTTGAAGCAGCTGCCAAACCCTGCAGGGATCGTGGGGAGAGAGAACAGGAGCAGGGAGAGAGGCTGAAGGGTTAAAAGGTGAGCGGCTGGGGTGCCAGAGCTGCTCCCTGCAGACAGGGGAGGGTTGAGCTGTGGGCACAGCTGGATGGAGCACAAACCTGGCAGCTGGTGGGATCTGAAAATTCCTGTGCCTTCACAAAGCAGCTCCAGGCAGGAAAGTTCAGGTTGGTGGCACCTTCACCCCGGGGGGGGAGGTGGCTGTGGTGTCCCTGCTGCCCCTGTGGTTGAGATCCAGCTGGGAAGGAGCTGCAGGATCCATGGAGCTGCTAGGAAGGAGCTGCAGGATCCATGGCCAGCACTTCCAGAGCCTGGAGGATCCCTGTCCCTGCTCAGGACGTCTCACCTGCAGCATCTGTCCCTGCAAACACCCCAAGCCAGCCACAGCCAGGGCTGGCCCTGTGTGTGGCCTCGCTGGGTCACCCTGATGCCCTAAGGAGCTGGACCAGAGGCTGGATGAAGTTAAGGGGAATAAAGATGATATTTATTGCAGAGCCTTCAAAGGCCACACCCCAGCAGTACCGGAGCCACAGCTGTGGCTCTGCCCAGACGGCTCCAAGATGGAAGCAAAAGAGAGCTTGGTCACGAGATCTCACATTTTTATAAGTTCTGCTCCATTTGCATATTGGAGTTCATTGTCCAATTCCAGCTTTAGCCCATGCACTCCCATCCTGCTTGTTTTACTCTCTTCAATCCATGTCGTTTCTGCTCTTGGACCTGAGATTTGGATCATTTGTCCTTGGTCCCCAGCTGGAGCAGGAATTGTTTTGTCTCCCTGCTCTGTGCAGAGAGCTCACCATCCCATAATGTGAAGCCCAGACCCACACACTAAAGCAGCACAGAATCTGAAAAAAAGAAAAAAAAAGCTAAAACCTGAGGCATCAACCCCAAAATCCCAGCTGCATCCTTCCACCTGCACACCTGCACTGTGGGCACCAGGAGGGGTGGCTGGGACACAGGGGCTGCCCCATGGGCAGGGAGGCAGACGCTGCCCAGGGTCATTTCCCACCCAAGGTGCCACCTTGCCCCCAAATGCTGCCATGGTTGGAGTGACAGCAGCTCCTCAGAGGGGCTGATGAGGTCCCCTCTTTGGGGATCATCCCCCACCCCGTTCCTTGTCCCAGATTCTGCCATTAACGCTCTGAAGCAGGAGGCTGATTAAGGTTTCCAGCTCGTTTGTTATCATTAAGGACATGGAGGCTGGGTTTTCTCAACAGGCAATTACGTGACTCAGCCCTTTGGAAGCCTCCTGCCCTCCTGTCCGCATGACTTCTCCTCACAGCCCCACGGCCTGATTGCATTTCTGGGGAGTGATTTCCCTCTGCCAGCTCCCTGCTTCTCATTTGCATTGCATCAGCCCTTCCTTGGAAAACTGGAGGAGGGATGCTCTGACTTCCTCCTGCTGCTCTGACAGGATCATGGAATCCTGGAATGGGTTGGGTTGGGTTGGAAGGGACCTCAAAGCCCATCCAGTCCCATGGCAGGGACGCCTCCCACTGTCCCAGGTGCTCCCAGCCCCAATGTCCAGCCTGGCCTTGGGCACTGCCAGGGATCCAGGGGCAGCCACAGCTGCTCTGTGAACCTGTCCCAGGGCCTCCCCAGCCTCCTGGGGAAGAATTTCCTCCTAATATCTAATCTCAATCTCTCTCAGTTTAAAACTATTCCCCTTTGTTCTTCCACTTTCTCTCTCTTTGCAAAAAGTCACATTTCTCTTTTTTTATCAACATCTCCAGAGCCAAGCTGGGCTGAAGCACAGCATTGAGACCAGGGGATCCTCCCCCTGCAGTCAGAGCTATTTATTGGAATTTCTGTGTACATTGTACAATATTTACCATTACTGGAGCAGTGTCACAGAACAGCAAAGCTCACACAGGAGCCAGGGGTGAGCAGGGAGTCACAAGGGCACTGCCCAGGCTCCCCAGGGAATGGGCACAGCCCCGAGGCTGCCAGAGCTCCAGGAGTGTTTGGACAGCGCTGCAGGGATGCCCAGGGTGGGGTTATTGGGGGGGTCACAGGGCCAGGAGTTGGACTGGATGATCCTTGGGGGTCCCTTCAGCTCAGGATATTGTGAGACTCTCTAATTTTACAATATTCTTCTGGCAGCTGGGTTTTCCTAGTCCCCAACCCCACTCTTTGCTTCCAGCTCCCCAGACCTTATTTACTGATGTTTAATTTCTCCAAATTGTTCTGGTCCTTGTCACACTGGAGAAGGTGACAAGGAGCTGGTGCTGCTGTGGTGGCCCTGGGGCCCTCCCCAGGGCACAGCTATCTGCTCCCTGCACCTTCCAGACGTTTCCTGTTGTGTTCCCAGCTAAGAAGAAATCAACAGCCTCAAAACTGTCACGGTTCTAAGGCCACCACCCTGCCAGCTGCACACTCCTGGGCTCAAATTTAGGAAATAGCAGTGTTACATTTGCCTGTAACCTTAATTCAGCCCCCTCAGGCTGTGCACTCCTTAATTACAGGTTCACAGATGAGGGGTTTTTGCATTACACCCCCGGCCCAGGCAGGGCTGGCTCTGTCCCAGGGCAGAGGGGGACAAGGGGACCCCCGTGTCTACTCCTGGCCAAGCTGGAAGGAGCCTGAAGGGCAGAAGTTTGGTGCTTGAAATGATTTTGCTTTTCCTCTGTCTGAGCAGTTCTGCAGAAACCCAGGAGGGTTTGCCGAGCAATGCAGGGTGAGGGGGGGAGGTTGAGCCTCTCTGCTGCCAAACCCAACCCCTGCTGCCACCAGGGTCCCTCCAGACCCCTCCCCAGCACCCCCCGTGCTGCCCAGGGCTCCCTGGTGCCTCTCCCCTGGCCCAGCGGAGCTCCTGCCATCCCTGTGCCACGCACACCCGGGGTTTGGGCACGGGCTGTGCCTCGGGGCAAGGTGGAGGCTGCTTCATTCCACCTTTCCTTGCCCCCGGCTCCTACGGCTGTGCCCGGGGCTGCTGCTTCTCGCTGCTGCTGCAGCCCAGCCCGGGGCACAGCCCGGGGCACAGCCCGGGGCACAGCCCGGACACCTCCTGTCACTCCTGGCCCGTCCCCGCGGAGCTCCAGAACCTCCCAGCCCGAAGGAGCAGCCCGGGGAGCAGCTGGAGCTCGATGGTTTTGCTGGAAAAATCTCCCGGTGGAAAGGAGAGAGAGATGCAACTCCCTGGGGCCAGGAATGATTTATCCCGACCGCATTCTGCCCTGCCCGACATCCCTCAGCTCCCTCGTCCTCTCTGGAGCTCCCAGCTCCTGCCAGCTCCTGCTGGGAGCTCAGGTACCCCTGGCTGGGGAGCCAAATCTCCTCGGTGGCATTTGGAGGCAGCAGATCCATGCTGAGCAGGGCCGATCCACCCTCTGGAGCCGCCCTGCCCCTCCTGTGAGGCCGGAGAGGGAGGAGGGCAGGGAGCACCCCCCGACAGGTGACCCCAGGTGACGCTTTGGGGCGGTGGTGGCACTGTCTGGGTGTTCCACTTACAGATCATTTTTACAATTTATAAGTTTTACAGTCAGCAGGAGCCAAGCTTTGCTCACACAGAGGGACAACAGATCACAGGGACCTCAGAGCCCGGCTGGGAGGGTTTGTTCAGCCAGTCCAGGTGGGAATTTGCCCGGTTTTCCCTGTTCTTGCAGCCATCTGGGCTGTAACCACAGGGATTTACTCCAGCCCACACTCAGGTCTTGCACTCGTGGAGGCAAACAGACATGAATCCTTCTGCCACTCCTGAAGCCCTTCCCTTCCCTTCCCTTCCCTTCCCTTCCCGGGAGGTGCTGCCTCCCCACCCCCTCCACCTGCAACCCCCCCTGGCTGCTGTGGCAGGGCCTTCAGGGGTCTGTGGGGTCTGCAGGGCAGGTTTGGGAATCCTGGAGA
Organism: Hypocryptadius cinnamomeus; assembly: GCA_013400635.1. Taxonomy (NCBI): domain Eukaryota; kingdom Metazoa; phylum Chordata; class Aves; order Passeriformes; family Zosteropidae; genus Hypocryptadius; species Hypocryptadius cinnamomeus. Next base: position 41,521 of record VYZP01071183.1, read on the forward strand.
GGCCAGAGCTGTGGCCAAAGCTCCCAGAGGCAGGAACAGCACAGGGAATCCCGTGGCCAAGAACAGGGAATGGTGCAGGAACACCGTGGATCTTCTCCTGCCAGCTCCTCCCCCTGCTCCCAGCAGTGTCCCATGCCCTGCCCACGGTGGCACTGGGACCAAATCCCTGCCAAATTCCACCCTCACTGCCCACACCGTGTTCCAGCTGCCTCCACCCCGTCCTCAGCCCCTCCCTGAGGCCCTGAGGCTAAACCCGGCTGATGTGGAGCTGGATCTAGGGCAGGACCAGAGCAGGACCTTGCTGTGCTCCAGCAAGGGCATCCTGGCTGCTCATCCTGGGGACTGATGGGGCCACATATTTACATTTACAGTTATATTTATATATTTAATTCTATTTTTATATATTTAATTTTCTATTTGTATGTTTATATTTAGATTTATTTCTAGATATCTTTTATATTTATATTTATATTTATAGTTGTATTTATATTTATATTTATAAAATATATTTTATATAGATAAAGACAAAGAGAGATAGAGATATATGGAGTGAAAAATTGTGCCCATGCTGTGGCTGCACCATGGCCAGCAGAGAAAGCCCCAGATCTGTCACCAAGGCAGGTGTCACATCCATGCAGTGCCCATCCATGTGTCACCTTCCAGCCGAGACCAGAGATGATGGGAGCTCTGAAAAGGACATTTCCCTGGGGATGAAGGGCTGGGGATTTTGGGGACACCCCACCCACGTCATGTAATGGTGATGCAGTTTTAGGAGGGTGTCCTTGGGGTTGTCACATCTCCACCTGGCTGGGACCCCTGGAGAACCATCCCTGTTTGCTCAGGGGTGTTCACTCCATCCCTCCTTGCTCAGGGACCTTCACTCCATCCCTCCTTGTTCAGGGGTGTTCACTCCATCCCTCCTTGCTCAGAGGTGTTCACTCCATCCCTGTTTGCTCAGGGGTGTTCACGCCATCCCTGTTTGCTCAGGGACATTCACTCCATCCCTCCTTGCTCAGGGGTGTTCACTCCATCCCTCCTTGCTCAGGGGTGTTCACTCCATCCCTCCTTGCTCAGGGGTGTTCACTCCATCCCTGTTTGCTCAGGGGTGTTCACTCCATCCCTCCTTGCTCAGGGGTGTTCACTCCATCCCTCCTTGCTCAGGGGTGTTCACTCCATCCCT
>VYZP01071184.1:0-18260 GCA_013400635.1 Hypocryptadius cinnamomeus
TTACTATAATGTTTAATTCCTTTTATGTTAGAAACATCCTGGTTTATATAGTTTGTGCTGTATAAAGAGATTTGAAACGTTTTCAGGTCTGTGGAATAACTGCTGATAAGTTATTTATACTTTTAAAGAAAAATAAAGGAGGAAGGGAGGAAGGGAGGAAGGGAGGAAGGGAGGAAGGGAGGAAGGAAGGAAGGAAGGAAGGAAGGAAGGAAGGAAGGAAGGAAGGAAGGAAGGAAGGATTTTTATAACTTAATCCTAACAGTCTTTAAACTTTTATTTGTCTATCCATCTACAGTAAAAGAACCAACAGAAGTTTCATATTTTTCACAAGATAGTTTTTCACTATGCTTGTAAAGAAAGAGTTTGCTATGGCTATGTACTGAGGTGCAATGATTTCTTCATGCATTTTTTCATGTATATAAGCAAAAAAATGGTAAAATATACCATTTTTTTGCTTATATGGTAACTTAGACATCACTGCCTCTGCAAGACACTGTTCTCCAAAAGAGCCTTAAACCTCTTCTCCAAATGTCTATGAAGCTTGGCTATCTTTCACATGATTTCCTTTAGCCATCTGTGAAATCTATTCATTCCTCTTCACACTACCTATAATTTTGTCTGTACTTGCTGTATTATTTGGCATGTCCAGTAATTCTGCATGTTCTGCCCAGATATTCATGGCAGTTCAAATAGCCAAATCTCAGGCCAGGGCTCAGTTTTCCACCTGCAGACCATCACAGAGCAAGCACGGTGTTCCCAGTAACAGACAGCTCTCAGAAAATATGCTGCCAGTGTGCCACTGCCTCATATTCTGATCTAATGATAGAGCAAAGAAAATTTAATAAACATGTCCAAATTTGTTTAGCAGTTCCATAGTCCCTGTATTTTCCAGATCTCCTGAATTTTTTTTCTTGTAGTTTCTCTTTTCAAATCACCCTTTCTTCTGACTTCTGGTGATTTCTCCAGTATAACAATACTTTCTATTATTATAAATATGGCTTAGAGAGCAAGGCTCAAAGCAACTCACAGCAGCAGGCAAAGTAAGCAGGAGGTCACAGTAGCAAGCTGAAGTATAGACAGGCTGTCAAATAAGACACAAGATATAAAGCAAGAGAGCAAGACTGGCAAAGAGAAGCTCACCCTGCTAACTAAAGGTTCCTATGGTTCATGAAGTTACATCAACTCATCCTAATCTTTTCAGCCACCCAACACTTCTTCAGGTGCACTATCCTTAATATCTTAACACCTGCAAAACCGCCGCTAGCTCCTTTCTAACTGTATCTGCATTTGCCTCCAGAGCACTCTTACTCACTCTTCCCAGATTACTACAGCACTACCACTCTACATTAACTCCCCCCGGTGACCTCTCTTACCCTAATGTAGAATCATTGTGATCTTACCACAAAACTAAATTTTACCAACAAAGACACACAATCTTTAAGTGTCTCTGAAACCAGGGATCAAAAGCATGCATTGTCCTGGAGGGATGTTCTCACATACCGAAAATCTGTGCCCCAGCTTGTGGCAGTAAAATACCTCTGATTCATTGCATTTCATTAGTTCTCTCATGACAAAAGAGCTCTCTTATTGGACCTATGCACAAAAAGTGCTACATAAGGACAAAATGTGCTGCCACTGAGATATTAGACAGATCATCTTAGTGTATATGCAGAGTTTTATGTAATATACAGTGAATAGTGTGTCTTCTGTATTCTGTTTTCCTTTTTATTTTGAAATTAATTATTAATTATAGAAATGGACAGTTCAAGGCACAGTAATATAAGACTTTAAAAGTGACTGTGCAACAGTTTCTTATCTGTATGGGATGTAATATTGAAAAACAATAATCCATGTTGATGGTATCTTGTCTTTGATGTTCCCCAACAGATTGAAAACAGAGTAATTCTACTGCTGGCCACTTTGCAGTGACAGCTGGGTGAAGTCATTGTAAACACTGGAGATAACTTTCCATATGGCAAGAATTCCTAACATTATTTGGTAATCACCAGTGTATGCTCATTAAGAGCCACAGCAGCATCACCTTATTGAATATGACTGTCTGCTTAGAAATTCTGTTGTGTTGAATATGTTTGCAATACGTTAGTCATTAAAAGAGCCCAAGTCCTACCTATTGGATTCAGACATAGATTTTGGTTATCAAAAGGTGAGTATTTATGTATAGAATATTATATTTATTATATAACGCAATATTTATATATATCTTCTTCCCCACCACCCCCTGTCCTGTTCCCCCATTCTTTTTCAGAAATGGAATAGGGAAAAATATTTGGATACAAATAAATTTAATTTTTCAGTCAAACTCATCTTCAGCCAGTAGTCAGTCTTTCCACACTTTCTGTTGCTTTCTGCCTCACTGAAGATTTCCAGCACAGGATTACCAGTGGAAAATTTACTAATTGAAATTCCACATTTTCCACCTTCTCTCAGCCACTTTCCCTGGATGATACTCAATATCTATATTTAGATAGGCTAAATCAAGTCCTAGATTTCCATTTTTGAATATTTCATAACAAGAAGTGATTGAAGAGATAGAAATATCTGTCTCTAAAGACATTATAATATTTAATCAGGATGTGGATTCTCATCATTGTTTGCTACTGTCTTAAACTAGATTAAAATATTTAATAACATCATCCATTCAAAATGTGTAACTTTCTGATAAAAAATTCAGAAACAAGATGTCAATATTTTGGAAATGTAAGTGAAAATTGAAAGATTTAAAATCTACAATCTGTTTCACAGAAACTCAAAATATGCTGATTTGGAAGGGATCCTCAAGGGATCATCAAGTCCAGCTCCTGGCTCTGCACAACACCATCCCCCACATCACATGCCCCAGAGTATTTTCCAAATGTTTTTTGAACTCTGTTAGGCTTGATGCTGTGACCACTTCCCTGGGGACCCTGTTCCAGTGCCCAACCACCCTCTGGGTGAAGAACATTTGTCTAATATCCAACCTAAACCTCCCCTGGCAGAACTTCAGGCCATTCCCTCCGGTCCTGTCATTGATCACCAGAGAGAAGAGATCAGTGTCTGCCCCTCCTGTACCCCTCACAAGGAAGCTATAACTGCAATGAGGTCTTCCCTCACTCTCCTTTTCTCCAGGCTGAACATACCAAGTGACCTCAGCCTACACGGCTTCCCCTCCAGGCCCTTCACCATCTTTGTTGCCCTCCTTTGGACACTCTCTAATAGTTTAATGTGTTCCTTATATTGTGGCACCCAAAACTGCCCCCAGCACTCAAGGTGAGGCTGCCCCAGCTCAAAGCAGAGCAGGACAATCCCTTCCTTTGCCTGGCTGGCCATGCTATGCCTGATGCCCCCCAGGACAGGGTTGGCTCTCCTGGCTGCCAAGGTGCTGCTGACTCATGCTCAACTTGCCATCAGCCAGGATCCCTGGGTTCTATGCCATTCCATGGCACTGCTGTCCAGCCTCTCCTTCCCCAGTCTGTCCATACATCCAGGGTTGCCCCATCCCAGGTGCATAATCTGGGACTTTCCCTTGTTGAACTTCATACAGTTGGTGATTGCTCTAATTTGTTAAGGTCTCTCTGCAGGGCCTCTCTGCCTTTGAGGGAGTCAACAGCTCCTCCCAGTTTTGTATTGTCTGTGAACTTGCTTAGTGTCCCTTCTAGTCCTGTGTCCACATTATTTATGAAAATGTTGAAGAACACAGGACTGAGGACAGAGCCCTGCAGAACCCCACTAGTGACAGGTCGCCAGTCTGATGTCACCCTTCACCGTAACCCTTTGTGCCTGACCCATCAGCCAGCTGCTCTCCCCTTACAAGATGTGTTTATCCAGCTGTGTGTTGGACAATTTTTCCAGAAAGATCCTTTGGGAAACAGTAGCAAAAGCTTTACTGGAATCCAAATAGTTATATCAACTGACTTCCCTTGATCAAGTAGCTGTGTTACCCTGTCATAAAAGGAAAACAGGTTTGACAAGCAGGACTGTCCTGTCATGAATCCATGCTGGCTGTGACCAATGACTGCATTGTTTTTCATGTGTTTTCCAATGCCTCCCAGAATAACCTTTTCCCTGATTTTACCAGGCATTGAAGTGAAATTAACAGACTTGTAGTTTCCATACTCCTCCTTCTTGCCCTTCTTGAAAATTGGGATGTTTGCCAACTTCCAGCTAGATGGGATGTCTCTGGATTCCCAAGAGGGCTCAAAAATCATCAAGAGAGATTTTGTGATGACATCAACCAGCTCTTTGAGGGTTCTTGGATGAATCCCATCAGGCCTCATAGATTTGTAGGGATCCAGGTGGAGCAACAGATTCCCCATAATTTCAGGGTCAGTTGAGAGTTTATCATTCTGGCAGTCGTGGTCTTTCAGCTCAGGGCACTGAGACCCTTTTGGTCTGTCATCCATGTTGAAGACACAGGAAAAAAGTGATATACACTTCTGTCTTGTCTCTTTAAAAATAATTATAATTTTTTATTACGACTGTATTCCTGATGTTTCAGAAATATGAAAGAACATTAAATATTAATTGTCAAATGCTCTTTTAGAGATTGGAAATAAAACATTTTTTAATATAAAATATCTATAAATTGTAATACGACATTGTAAAATATGGAAATTCACCAATCCTACAATCTTCAACCAAATCCTTCCCCTACCTTCCCCCACTAAAAGAATAAAAACCTGCATGAAAATCCTTTCTTCTTTTCATGAGGGCTCATAGAAAAGAACAAAGGCCAAAAGTTTCTTTTTCCAAATTGCATTCAACACACTGTAGAAAGCCTTTGAAGAAAATCACTTAATTAGCATATATCTAATCTCATTCTATGCCACACTCTGTACATAAAATCATGGGTTTATCAGTTTCTGGTTTTGCTAAACGTAGAATGTTTCATACATTAAGGAAACTGAAATATACATAAATATTCTGCTTTATAAAAATATTTATGCAGCAAAATTCATATCTTCTATTTCAGCCTTTTTGCTCTGCATTAATCAAACACCCATGGGTTCTTTTTGCAGGAGCTGACATTATTATTCTAAGAACTATAGAAAGTCTTTGGTTGGAGTGATCTTTGAAGGTCACCTAATCTGACCTCCTTCTCAAATCAGTGTAAATGTCAAAGCTTAGCTCAAGCTGCTGAAGATTTCATGTGACTGAGTTCTAAAAATCTCCAGGACCAAATGGTCCACAGCCTTACTGGGAAACATGTTTTTAAGAGTAGAGGTTTATTTTAGCAATTTTCCTGTCTGCATATTCACAATTTACAAGCTAACAGTTCATATTTTTTCCTGTTAGTAGGAAGAGCAGAAAACTGTGACAGTTTATAAGTATAAAGACTGGCAGTTCACTTAGATTAGGCATCTTTTAATCCTGATGATAATGTGTTATTTGAAATGCTAGTGGAAAGAAGTAGACATTTCTGGAATTCAGCTGGTCTGATCTTAGAGTGCCAACATCAGACCAGTCAGGTACTTGTAAAAGATTCTGACAGTGCCCATTTTTTAGCTCTGACTATAACAAAAAGACTGAAAATTACTTGCTTAGAGATGTGGACACATTCTAGTGTCATGTTAGACATCACAAATCTTAATCTTGGTCCTTCAGGATATTTTACAGAGGACTTCTGTACAACAAGTTTTAGTTAATCCTTAAAATCAGTCAGGCAGTGGAGGCTCATTTTGAACCTCAAAGCATGCTCAGCACTTAGGTATTGGCTTCCAGTATGATCAGAGAATCTCTTTAAGCTTTGTCATAATCCACAGGTGTTTAAATCCCCAAACCAATTTTTATTTTAATCCTTCAAATGTGTTTGAATTGGACTACATCCAGTATGTGTATAGATCACTGAATGCAATAAAGAAAAGGTTTGGGTTAATTTCAGTTAGACCTTTTGGAAGAAAAGATTATCACATTCAAAGAAAATATATACAATATTGCTTAAAAATTAGAATACATGTTTTCTTTTAATTAAAAAGGTTTGTATTAATATATCAGTGATGTTTATAAAATATCTAGACTAGATCTAGACTTTTTAAACTCTGCTATTAAGCATGAATTACTAAATGAAAAAAATGTACAAGAAAATGGCTGGAATAAAGCCAACTAGCCAACTACCCGTTGCTCACCTAGAGCTGTGCATTACTCTCTGAAGACCAAGCACTTTTCAATCCTCTGCCTTGTTCTAACTAGCTAGGCTCTGGTCTTGTCAAGGTTATATACCATAGGCTGTCTTCTTTCAGAGAGCTCACTGTTAGAGGAGAAAGAGGAACACCCATCACACAGAATGGAAGCTAATCTGAGACATGCAATCTGTACCTATGATCTGCATAGGATCCATCCTGGGAAAAAAAAAAATTATTATGTTTTCTACATTTATTTCATCCTAATCCTTATACTTGTGCTGACTCAAAAAGCAACACCTTTCTTTGCTCTTTCTTTTTTCCTGCAGCTTTTTCACAGCTTTAATAACTCTGTTTTTCCTTGTTATCAAAGCAGAAATTGAACATACGCAAATGCAGAAGATATATGGTGCCATCTGTATAGTACTACATCAGTGGTTTATGTTATAGTCAAAAATTTCTGTTAGAAATCTAGCATCATTTGCAAGAAGGAGACAGGTATATACACATAGAGTGATGGAGATGTAATGGAAGACAAAAGCTAACTGAAAAGAAAAAAAAGACCTTCCTTTCTCTTTCTTTTTTGGCTATTGCTTTTAGATCCTCTGGCTCAGAGGCTTACTTTCTCCATTTTCTTTCTGTGAAGACATTGTTTATTTACTGACACAGCCCTTGACTCTTTAAAAAGGACATTGGTGCCTCAGCAGGAGTCATCTCACGTAACGAGGGAGCATATCTTTACTTTGTGTCTCATGAATTCATCAACTGAAATGACAATTCCATTGAAAAGTCATTACATAGAAAGCAAGAAACTTCGGAGATCATCAGGCAAGTCCAGGAAAACAGACCAAATGAGCTGAACAAAACCTCCACAGTGGATTTTGGTTTCATCTCAGAGAACTCACATCCTCAGAGCCAGTTTTCTGTGTTCCTCATTTTTCCTGTCCCCATTAATTGGATAACCAACATGCATAATTAGAAGTAAAGTTGCTCTTCTACTGCTCTTGTCAATTTTCCCTCCTTGCTCTATGTCTAAAACATGTAATTAATTGAGAGACTATAAAAGCCACCAATGCTGCATCAAATAGGTACCATTGTTTGTTCTTTTTAGGATTCTCATGGTTAGGAATGGTATTTTTCAATTTAATGTTCCCACAGATACCACTCCAAAACATGTGCTGTTCACTCACTCCCCCTCTCCCTCTTCCCATTCCTCTGTAGAGGGACATAAAGAAGAATTGGAGGCACAAAAGGTAAAGATCACAAGTTGAGCTAAGAACAATTTCCAGGAAACAGCAATGAGATAAGAAAATGAACAATAACAGCAACAACAATAGTAACAAAAATGTATAGGAGAGGTGAGGGATTCATATGCAAATGTTCACCATTACCTGACTATTGTCATGCCTCCTCAGCCTGGAAAAGACTTCCTTCCCCCTGCCCCTGGCAATGACCCTGCTCCCTCCTGGCAAAAATTAACCCTGTTCTGGCCAAAACCAGGACAAGGGCTAAGTGCATTTCTTGAGTGCACGTAAAGAAATTTTTATATATGTAACATACTGTTAAAAAGAAAATAAATAATTTTAAGTGTTTACTGTGACATCTAATAGAGGAATTCTCAGGGTCAGGCATGTTTAATTTATTCATTAAGAGAGGGGTTATAAATTGCATATGCTCAGGACAAGAGAATAATGCTGTAGTGTGATTCCACCAACACAAGAACATAAATAATTTAAAATCATGCAGATAAGAACAGTACTCAAACCAAAACAATGTGCCTCAAGGGACTGTCATTTTCTTTTCAATGCAAGGATATACACTGACTCCGAATCCAGACAAAGTGAAAATCTCATATAACCTAATATTCCTCTTCCATATTCCAGAGAATATTCAAACAATGCAAAAATCCCGTATACCTATGCATATTCAGAAAAAAATGTATTTTATATAGAATATATTTTTTTAAATGACTTCTCTAACCTTTGTTACCAAATTACCCTTTATCTAGGAATACTCTGATGGGATAAACTACTTTTATCAGTACTTCAAGTTGTTGGCTAGTTTTACTGCTAATCGTGTTTCCTGGTAATAGATATTGTTTCGCATGTGTGTTCTGTGTTTTTGTTCCTCACCTGGAGGAACACAGTTTGCATAGTAATATACTTTGTTTTTTGAATGATATTTGAACAAAATACTTCCTTGACGAAAAAAAAATACATGTTATTTGAAGAAAAAAAAATATTAAGCAGCATGTTATATGTTAGGCTTTGTATGTGTTAAATAAATAGATATGAAACTACAAAGAGACTTCCCATTCAAAATTACATTTCAAACCTGCCACTTTGGTGCATGTGATTTGTATTATAATGCATTGCACTAACATGAATTGGTTTAGAATAACTACTAATTAAAGCAATAAAGACAGGTAATACTAAGCTTTTAATAAGGCATTAATTTAGAAGGCTTTCTAAAAAAATAAAACAGAAAGAGATAAAATGTTTCCTGGGGATTTTTTCCCCTCTTCACTTGTAGTTTTTACGCACGATAGAATTCACAGTATTTTGTTTTATTTTATTTGCTGTAAATGCATGAATAAATGATACCATATTTAAAACCACTGTATTTATTGGAAACAGGAATGTCTTATTTCCTATACTAATTTTTTAAAACTGTTCTTTCTAGCCTATTCATATCTCTGCCAGAAAGTTCTTTTAAAATATTGGCTATTTCTTTATTTTCAATCATACTTACACTGGTACTTTTATGGCTTTCTCAAAGGCTGGTCTTTCCTTCACTGAGTTCTTAATTTGTTTTGGTACTATTGTGTCATGTAAGATATGTATAGGTAATGGTCCTTATCTCCATTTATATCACCTTCATTACAGACTGTGATTTGAATCAGTTCTGAAGAGTAAAACAATGATATAATTTGTATATTGTGTTATCTAAAGGAGAGACAGACGTTCAAATTTAAATTATATAAATTATACTCTGCATATATATAAAGTATTAAAATATTATGCAGAATTCATATTGCACAACTTCTATTCAATGAGGTCTCTAAACAGAGGAATAATTCTAATATAATTTACTAACTATCTTTTAACAGCATCGTGACACTTTTCCTGTGTGAAAATAGAGAAGAAGAATTTATTTATTTATATTTACATTTATTTATAAAAAATACTGCATTTATATCAGTGTTTTTGCAATATTTTGTCATTAATATATTCTTATGCTAATTTATGTCATAATACAATACATTATTTTTATCTAAAGTTTGGGTTCTAAAATATATCACCAAATTCAGTTCAACTGCATTATGAGAAAATGTCTTTATTATTCTTGCAGTTAGGGAACATAAGTAAGTTGTGGATATCTATCTATCTATCTTGCTAGCTATCTAATCCATCTATATCTATATATATATCTATAGATCTATCTTAAATTGTAATATTTTCATCCTTATTATATAGGTACAATACAATACATTGAATAAGCAATATTTTTTTGTGTATTTTAATAATAATTTCTTTAGTGAATTTGATATAACAGTATAAGTGATACATTTTTTGCTTATGCCGCAGCAGATTTTATGATAATGTTCAAGTATAAAAAACACAGGAATGTTAAATTTTTAATGCAACTTTAACTTGAAACAAAATTTATTTTAGTGCAAGGTATTCTTTTAATAAGTATCTTTAAAAGAAAGGAGTACTAGGGATCAACTCTTTTTCTTTCAAGAAAAAATAACCAAGTTCTATATGGTTTTGAAGTTCCGTGTACTAAAAAAATTTGACACCACCTGTCATCACAGAGTAGTCGTACTTTTTCATGTTTATTCCCTCAGTCAGGAAGGATATCTCTTCATCAAATAAAGCAGCATGTGTCTTCTGAGACCTGATGGATGCTGGGCATGTGACAAAGAGGCTCTAGCAGGGCTCCAAGAATGGGTTGGACATGAAAATATTGAATATTACCACACCTTATATTAGGGAAAATTATTTACAGGTGAAATCAATATAAAGAAGGGCAGGGCTGTGGGTAAGTTTGGCATTTCTGGGGCAGGACCTAGTGGTCCCTGGAGGTTGATGTGGAGTCCTGGGCCCTGGGCAGGGTGAGGGGAGTCCTGGGGATCTGGGCAAGAACATTTAGGACTGTTGATGCCCTCAAGGACATGACAGTTTCACAGTGCTTGCACAGCAATGACTGAAATAGGGCATTTAACATGTGGATTCTCAATATTTTTAAAATAGGAAACAAACAGTGAATTCTTCAAAGCATTAATTGCTTCAAGTCCTCAAGCCTTTGTAGAGACACAGGTTTATCAGAAAGGAAAGGTTTCAGTTCTATAGCTGGACATTTACATTCTGTTTGCTGCAACTGAACTTGATATCTAGCCTGCAACAATAGGCCATAGTCAATAGTGAGTGGGATGAGAAAGCTAGTCAGCTTAATCCAAAGTAGGCATCTCAACTTGATCATCTAAATGTCTTTAAATCCTTGTAGTTGTACTGCCAGAGTATGACAGACACTTAAATTCATTCCTCTCTCATAATAATTGATAAAGCGCTGAGATGAATCAAAGTTTCCATATAAATAAAAACCCAGTCTTAGTATTCACAGAAGTCAAAATGTACTTTTCTAGGCAAGATATACTGTATATATAATGGCTCAAACATACATAAATGGGTATTCTAGATGAACCTTTTATTTTCCAATAGATAAAGGATAATAGAAAATGATATAGTAATTTAACAGGCAAAGAGTAAAAGTCAATTAATTGGGACAAATATTAGTCTTTAATGAAAATTCTCTCTTGTCTATTAAGTGCCAATATTCTATGGATAAGGGTTGAATTATGTCACAACCATTTCAATGAGGTAGACTAGGAATTTGTTTTCAGTTTAATTAGTACTTCATGTATACAAGCTGTAGTTAGTCAGCAGTGAGCTTGATACTAATTAATTAACCAGTCTGTTGAATGTTGAAATTTTCAAAAAAAGAAAATCGAAAAAGAAAGAAAAAAGTTCCATGCCAGTAAATACTTCCTCCTTTAGAGTAACCCAAATTAAATTTACTTGATGTTTTACTGGGTCGCTACTCTAGCTCCCTATGAACGCTGACAGGAAATTTAGCAGAATAATTTTATATGTAAAATATTATAATGCACATAAATACTCTTAAAGTAGGAGAATGTTCAATTAATTTACAGCATCAGGTGTGAAAGCATATTAAAGATCTATACCTTCACTATCGTCACTACATCACATCTTAATATCCACACTAAAGTCTGCAGACTACTGCCTAAAACTCTAGAGGCCAATCCACAAAGATTTTGTAATATTCAAATATAAACATCAGGAACAATGATATGTTAACTCTGCTCATTTCTTCTGAGTATTTTTTAGAAGGAAAAAGATGTCCATAGCTGGGGTGATGTATTAGGTACAGAAAAGCAGGTGGAAAGCTTTAACAGTGAAGATATTTTTCCATTAGTAGCTAACTCAGTACCACCATAGGCAGCTGTGCCAAGAAGGCAGAGGAAGCGAAGAATTCTATGGTGGAAAGGAAAGGAACACTGTCAAGAATATCCTTCTGGAAAAAAAAGCCTTTTTTTTTTTTTAACAAATAGGTTTATTTAGCTGAATTCTGACTACAGTGACTTCATTGCTGCCAGTTCTACCAAATACGTAAAATGAAGCTCCCAGTAAAGCTACCTTTTCTCTGGTAACTAGGTCAGAATGATATTCTGTGAATAAAGTATGAGATATATACAAGGTAAATATTAACCTTTGATCACATGAACAGTTTCTGTAAAAACAAGACAGCAAAAATAAACAGATCAGGTATAAATGCTAGAAAATAAGTTTCATTGCTTGTCTCGATAAAGCCGTTATATAGTACAAACCTTTCATAATGTACTGAACTCCCATAAATCAATTTGAAATTAGTTTACTGTCTTGTTGATAAATCTCATCTTATTGTTATACCTTGAAGGTGATTTAACAAGTATTTCACAGTGTATAATTCATACCACATTAGGGAGAGATAAGAAAGCAAGTGTTCCAAATCAATAATCATTGTCATATTCATTTATAAATTCTGCTACGTTAAAGGTTTGAATAAAGTTTTGAATAAAGCTTTTGGGTACAGCTATGCATAATGATGGTTCTACTATGTGTGTAAACTCTGAAAACTCTTGAGTTAGATATAACTTCAATGTATTCTATCATTTTCTGTATGTATAACCATTTTTTCCTAAGACTGGAAACAGAACAATAGTTGGTGTAAGTATGAATAATCCCCAAGAGGGTTACCTGTTTATTTTTTCTTTTGGCTTTTACTGCCTGTGAAAATCTCAAGCAATGGAAACCCATGTGCAGGAAGATACTAAAATTTCTTTCTGGAATTCTCCACACTGAAGACTAGAATTGATATTTTTTTCCAAGCAACAAGTTTCTTGTCTCTTTTAATTAAAAAAGAATTGAATATTATATTGTTTAACACACACACACATATATATATATATATATATTGCAACATATATGCTTTTGTATAACTGGGTTAATTAAATTTAAGAAGTATAATGTGTGCTCATTCACAGTGGATATATAGGTGAGTCCCCATATTATGTGCAGTCATGGTTTTTCTAGCGTCCAAAAATAAACTTTATGATATAATGAATTATATAATTACATTTCAGAGCTACCCGCAGAAACTGTACCTCTCATTCTTTCACTAAAAGGAATTGTTGGTTTTGTCACACAATTAGAAGTTGCAGCTATTTGATTCAAGGCAGGCATTTATTTCAGCATCTGTAAGGGGATATCCGATATTCTTTGCACCTTAAGATAGATATAAACATCGTACATTGATATGCAGTGCAGGGATTTCTAGCCTCAGCCATCTGAACTATGTAGCAGTCCAGTGTTAATGTAGAAATGAACCCTACCGGCAGTTAGCTAGCATTTCTGCAAGTTCTTCATTTAGTGGAGAGAAGTCACCCTGTGTCTACTGTTGCATCACGGTGACCAAGAAAACCAGTACTGCCAGCTGCAGACCAGTGGTTAAAACTGTGTTAATTTGTTGAATGCTAAATCTATGTTGCTTTTGCCTTGGTCAGTCAAGTTGCTAGAATCCTGGTCTGTGTGAACTGGAGTTTGGTGTTGGGTATATCTTGTTATAATACACAGTTTAAGTGTGAGATGATAGTGCAAGCCTCAAAAATGCGGGTGCAAGTTGCGGAAAAAAATCGCTACTTGCCAGTCAGTCAATGAAGGGATGAGACTGTGAAAGGACTGCTTCAAGAGTTGCAAGGAAATAAGGACCAGACAAGTGCAGCAGCATAACAATGGCCCAGCAAGAAGCTACATGCAGCCCAGCCTGCCTAGAAAGTCCATGCCATAAGAGGAGAAGCAGAAGGAAGAGGAGTGGGAGATAGCCACCACAGGAGCCGTGGTTGCAGAAGCACTGCAGGATGGTGGGAGCCAGGCATGTGCTCACAGGTTGCCCGCTAGTTGTGGGCTCCATCTTTCCTTCCTTCCCACTGCTCATCTCTTTCCAGAGTGCCCTTTGGGGATCTGGGACCTGCCTGGTGGTGGTTCAAGGCTGCGCCTGGTGTTGCAGTTGAACACGTGTGTGTGCCCAAGTGAATTTTTTCCTCACAAATCCTGAAGGTTTTTCAACCCAGCTGAGTAGTTATGATTTTGAGCAACAATTTTACACTTCAAGATATAGAAAACAGCCTTCACCACAGCCAGTAAGGCAGACAGCATAACTGAAGCAACTTGCTGTTTTGGTAAATTACAAAAAAAAGTAATTAAAAATAAGTGTATTTTAAAAATTAATATCTAGGCTAGAAAAACAATGGGTTATTCATGATTATGACTTCCTCTGGAGTTCCTAAATGGCACATGGCTTAGAACCATGAATATCAGATTCAGGCATAGTTCATCATTTTGCTCCTGTGTTATATTTAAATAGAAGGACACAGACTCATGTTCTGTGTTATGTCTTAATAAGGTCAAGTCATACATCATGACAGAATATTTTCTCTCTCTCTTTAATATCTATAATATATTAGACATAAAAATATGAAGGAATCAGTTACTGATCTTCCATGTGACTTTCACATCAGCTGATGAAACTTCACGCAAAATTTGATGAATTACCATTCATTTTCATTAAATACTGCATTAAAATAATTTTCTTGCTTTATTGTAATTTCCTATACTTTTAAAAAAATGTGTATGTTTGGAGGACAAGATTATCATTGATGTTGAAAAAATAATCAGAATACAATAGAAGGATGTTTGAAATATTTCCCTTCGCCATAACCACCTCAAAATCTGAAAGCAGTATAGAGACAAGAGAAAAAAAAAGAAAGGTCATCCTACTTGCAGTCAATTGGGAAAAATAAAGATATCAGAGCTATATCTGATTTGCAAAGATGATGAGAAAATTAGTTTATGTGCTGTTAATTAAGTAGCAAATACATGTATAATTATTTTCTGCCCATTGTTACCATTTTGGAGATCTAGATTATTATTGAACGTGTAAACATATTTCTAATATGAGAAAGAAGTCTCTCTGGAGACAAATGAGTTTAACACAGGAGTCTACTCAACTTTTTCTCTTTATTTAAGTGTATTTTGGCAGGAAAAGTAAGTGTTAAACTTCCTTTAATTTCTTACTTTTAAATGCACGTTATACTTGCTCAAGATCTTGTATCTGGTTTCTCCTTCCATTATTGCACAAGCATTTAGAAGAACATGAAGTCAGTTTTTCACTGTAAAAGGTCATAAATGAAATGGAATGCAGCAATGCTGACAACAAACACTTTGCAGATCTATCTGGGGCCATTTAAGGGCTGTTTACTTTTGGATGAAGGATTACCTATTAAAACTGAAAGAGGTTGCAAGCTGAATAAACACCATCTAGTAGGGTCAGTGATCCTTATTGTCATTCAGTAGAAGTAGCAAGAATGTTCTAGGCCATCTGGTGATGCACCATACATCTAAATCATACTGAAAGGATTAAAAGGTGCTGAGGTGAAATGGCATTAACAGAAATGGCAATTTTCAAGAGATTTTTCTAGGAAGGATATGGTTAAAAAGCAAAAAGGATGATTAAGTCTTTTCATGTAAAATAAACATCAGCCACACTCTCCTAGGGAAGGGGTAAAGGTAACGTGATAAATATAACTCAAAGCAACTCCCTGGGTGCATTTGTAGGCATGTGACTGTAAAAGACTAGTTCATATGATCCTCTCAAGTCATTTTAGTGGAGTAACATTAAAAAAAAGCATTAAAGGATTTTGTGTTATAAAGATTTTTTCAGTCATTTCCCTATGCTATACAGATGGGGAAAAAAAAATCAAGAATGAAGGAAGGATGAAGAAATGGGTTTGCAAATCGATAGTAAATAAATATGGTTTTATAGTCCTGATCAAGAAGGATTTATTGAAATGTGGCATGCTTTCAACTGATCTGAACAAGGTCTGAGAAGTGCAACCTGCAGCATACTTGCATTAGTTGTAGGATGTGTGCCACTCTCACATCTCTAAATTAATTCCAGGTCTTAGGTGTCTTTTAATAGAATAAGTGTCAAAATACTATCCTGTCTTCTTTATCTGACTGTGGCATAGACTATGAGTATACTTCAGATATCAAGAAAAGTGTCATTTTTATCATCACTTATGTAAGGAAATAATATACATCATTCTTCTTTAACTAGTAAATACTTTTTTTTTAGAGAGAACAAAATCCAATGCATATTTAGAAATAATTTGGGTCAATACACTGTGAGCTTTTTCCAGTTCATGACTTCAGAATAAATTTCTAGGGGAGCATAATGGATAGAAATTATTAATTCTCATTTCACTGATTTATTGCCACTAAGATGAGAGTAATTGTTCTATAGCAGACCTTCAACTCCCTTCCAGTGCACTACATTGTGGAAAGAATTTACATGTGCATTGCAGTTTGCTCCAGATATTCTGGTCAGTGTTATAAATAATACAGAATATGCAGTGATAAATATTTGAACTGAACTGTAGATATTTTGCATACTGTTAACCTGAGCTTCTAAGGAGCTTTTGAAAGTCAAATCTTTGCATTGGCTGTGGGTACTGAGGGTGGAAGTACCCAGCTAATAAAGTCAGTAAGAAATAAGGTTCATCATAATATAACACTTTCTTGAAGGCAAGTGTATGATTAATTAACCTTCAAAACTAGATCAATGGTGCCAGGTTATTATCCATTTAGACTGTTTTTGTGTTTGCTTTCTTTATCAACATGCTATACTCAATGGGAAAATTAATGGTAAATAGAAAATTTATTTTCTCTCGCTTTGTGCCAAGAGGGTTTAAAATTAGATAATTGAGATAGATTAGACATCTGGCATCAAATCTGACCTCTTTCACCATTCTGTTTGAATGCATTATACAGTGGATAACATCAGTGCCCTCTGCTAGGATAGGTTTAAAGTGCAAGGCAACAGAAATATACTGTTCACACGTTATAATACAAATTCTTAAATGTAATCTCTGAACTTCTATTAGTTGACACTTTAAATAGCATCATGGAAAACATTTCAAGCATTTCACTGGATTTGGGTCCATTTGCTTTTACTAGATTGAAAACAGGAGATTATAGCTCATGTAGGATTATCTGCTGAATTCTGTTCCAAAATATTTTAATCTTTTCATCACTGGCAGATTGCAAAATCACAGAAAAACAGAATGCCTGGTTAAGAGTTTATTTTTTTCCCTACCTATGACTTATGTATTTAATTTTCAAAAGCCTTTTTACCTTTAATTGCTATTTAGATTTGTAAATCCATATAAAAAAATGTCAAATTCTTTATCTTCTTCTGATTATATTTGAATATATATTTTTATGGAGAATGGTGGGAAGACTACATTTTCTACCAGTGATTTTAACTCTATTAATCTTCCATTCAGTCCTGTCATTGATTATTCTTTAGACTGCAGTTGAGCTCTCTGTTGACTGTATTAACATGAATTCTGTTGTTTGTCACCTCATTTATTTCAATATTTTCAAGATAATAACTTGTTCTTCAGAGAGAATAGAATACTCATTTGTTCAGAATTGAACATTATTTTGGTATTCAGAAGTTCAATTTCTTTTGGATATTTTAAGACTACTCTTTATATTTTCTTGAATGCAGTTGCTAACTTTGTCTAACTCAATCTTTATGGTTGGATTGTCCCCATTTTAATGTCTTTTTGTACCTCTTTAAGTATAAATTTAGTAATATCTTTATCTGTTACTAGATATGTTCTCTCCCTTTCACACACAAAACCATTAAATTACACTCCACATAATCATGGTACATGATATGTGTGGTACGTAATGAGAATTTATCCTGCTGTTGCTACATTCTATTGCTTTCTGCTCCATTAAGTAACAACCTCATGCACCAATACGTGCCAGGGGTGGAGCAGAGAAGGGATCTGGGGTTCCTGGTGAACACCAACCCTCCCATCAACAAGCAATGAGCCCTTGCAGCAAAAGCTGCCAACAACCTCCAGGGCTGCATTAGGCAGAGTGTGGCCAGCAGCTCAAAGAGCAGCTCCTGCTTTGTTCAGCCTTGTGGAGACAAGTCTAGAGNCTTTGTTCAGCCTTGTGGAGACAAGTCTAGAGTGCTGGGACCAGGGCTGGACTCCCAGCAGAAAAAAAGACATGGATTAGTAGAAGGAGTTCAGTGAAAGGACATGAATGCATTGCACAAAAGGAAATTACTGAAAAATCAGTCTACTGTATGACAAAGAGCAGTCACTAAAAATATAGCCTGTACCAGATTAAATCTCTGTCTGTGTTTCAGTGACACTCTGTCAGATAGTCTCAGTTCTACCTGTGCTCTGCTCTGAGTTGGCCCTTGCATTGAAGACTGACAATTTCAGACCAAGAACTGTTATATCGAAACAAAGTGATTCTTTGACTCACATTGCCATATAATTTGAAGAGCACAACTCTCAGGACCCCAATTTTAAACTGTGGATCCTGATGCTCTTGCTGGATTTTCCATATAACTACAGAGCTGTGAACTTAGTCTTACTTTACAAATGAAACCAAATGAGCTTTTCAGATTTTAGAAACTGTGCACTTCATTTCCTGT
>VYZP01071186.1:0-35131 GCA_013400635.1 Hypocryptadius cinnamomeus
ACTTTTCCCCCCTTCTTCTCAAACACTGACTCACAGCAGTTAAGAGAGCCCACAAAAAAATGACTCATTGCAGAGCTGAAATGCCACAAGGCTAACTCAGTGGGAGACAAAAGCATACCATCTATGCATAAAAGAGCTGCCTGGAGATAAGATTAATTGTTTCTCCCTCTTCTGAAAACAGAAAAATGTTAGAAGCAATTCCTACAAAGAGGGGAAAAGTCCTGGGTTTTCAGAATCCCAGGGTGCTATTTATCCATGAAAGCACATAGCCAACATGCCATTATACTGTACAGGCTCCAGCAAATGGAAACAAAATGTTATTCAGCCAAGATATTACCTCACAGGAGATTAGTCAGTCATTTACTATGAAAGTAGGAGAGAGTTTATTCTTGGATTCTTCCTTCCTAATGGCAAGGGGATGCCAGCTTGAACTGGATCTCAGGCATCCTAGTGGTTAGCCCAACTTTGCTTTCTTAGGACATGCAGCTTGGCAAAACTAGTGTTTAGCACCATTAGTAACAGCAACCTTCTTTTCTTTGGTTTTTGAAACCAAACAAAAACACACAACTCTTTAAAACTGCAAACTCTTGCAATAATTTTGAACCTGCCCACCCTAAAGCCTTTCACCCTAAAGCCATTTTACTCTTGCACCTTTGCTTATCCAGTTGAAAAAACACTCAAAATCCTTCAATTTTCCCACTTCAGCATATGGCTGAAAGGGAACAAAGCACAGCAATTCCCATGAAGAGTCTAACCCAGACCCAGTAAGGGGAGCATAAGCAATCAAGTACTGTTTCGCCACTCACCAGGAGCCAATCCTCAGGTTTTCTGTTGGAATGCAAAGGCCACTTTATTTTTCATGCTAATAATTTGTAACATGATGTATCCCAGGAATATAACAAAATAAAATTAGTTGCTTCTTACCCACCTAGTGAGCAGGATAACAAAAGTATTTCCCATAATTAGTCAACTGCTAAGTTTAGTGACACAAATGTGAGACTCACTGAAAAAAAGCTGACAACCCTTTCCAACAGTTTCTTTCCCCTGCATTTCAGCAAGAGAACATTCTTCAAATCCTGACTAACAGGATTAGTGCTTTGCACCAATATTCATAAGAAGATACTCAACTAAAATAGCAGAATGTACCAGGTATCACTTAAAATGGCAGATCTCCCTTCTTCTGTCCCCAGGTTCCAGAGGAAAATTCCACTTTCCAGTAAGCAGACATAGCTGTATCTCCCAATGCACTGACAGACTTTCTAGAAAGGTGTAGATGTTGCAAGACTTCACTTGCAACAGCTTTGGAGCAGTAGCACACAAGAGAATTATTAGCAGAGAATTCGGAGGCTGACATTAGAGACCCAAGCACTGCAGGGGAAGAGCTTCACATTCAACAAGCAGAATTTGTGGGAGCTTGAACACTAACTGGAAAGCTGTCAGCCTAACTGAAAATGCAGGCAAAGCAGTAAAAGGAGGGACATGAGCAAAAAGTCACTCACATCCCCAGAGAGACCTCTGACCATTGGGCAGAAAGTCACACATGTAACATTGGCCATACTTTGAGCACTTCTTGGGAATCAAACCTCAACAGAAGACTGGGGAATACCAGTCTGCAACTCCTCCAATCATCCTCTTGAGGATGAAAGCACTGTCAAATCTAAGGTAGCTCTACATGTGTCTTTGGGCAGAACCAGGTGTAAAGGTTAAAGCCGTATTACGAAGACAATATCTTAAGGAAATGTGGAAATCACCCAACCATGGCTGGTGCCTGAAGGTATGCCTGGCTTGTGCAGTGGGATAACAGGAAGGAGCTTACTGGGTGAGAGCTGCTACATTCACACATTGCCATGAGGAAACACTAGTGCTGTCAGCCCACAAAAGTGTGGGCACCTTTGAGATGGGGTGCCTTCCTCAGCCATCAGGCACAGGCTTTCAACAACACAGCTCAAGTATCTCCATGCTGCTCTCACTGTTTCATGCTCCCCTTATGAGCATCACATAAGCAATTTACTTTCATTGTACATGCACCTACATAGAAAGACACATACATTTACAATCTATACCACATATGCAGCTCTGTAGATATGCCCAGAAGATGCTGAAAACAACCAAATTCTAGGAGCAAATCCCTGTCCTTTGTTGAAAACTACCAGCCATTTGTCCATTCTGTTTATACAATGATCCATTTCTGTATGATGGCTCTGACTGCTAGTAATTACTACTTCAGTTCAAAAAGGAAAAGGTGATTGTACTTGAGTAAGAAAGCACTCACTTCAGCTGGCACAGAAGACTTCAGATTCTCCATGGTCCAGTGCTTTTTACTGACTTTCAAGGCAGTAAGCTAAACCATGTGCAATAAAACCAAGTGATTCAGTTGTTTTGTTTGGCTGTGCCCATCAAGGGAGCCTGCTGAATACATTTCACACACATAATTTGTCTCAGCATCAGCTGGAAATGAGGCTTTTACCACATATGTATAAAAATTGTCATACCACCTCACATTGGAGAGAATCCCTCACAAACCAATTGGGAATATAAAAGCAGTCTCCTCCAAAATTAGTCGAACTAGAATTTGACTAACTCTAAGAAGATGTTATTTTTTCAACATTTTCTTTACTACAGAAAGATGATTTGACAGTGAACTTTACTAGTCAAAGATGAGGTCCCAGCACCTTTGCTAGACACCTTCCTGAATGGTTTAAAAACCCTTGTCTACATTTCACTACAGTATCAAATGGCCAGACTTTCACACTCAGGAAAAAAATGAGAAGTGTTAGTGAAAACCACATGAATGGAAAAGTCAGAAACAGAGAAAAAGAGCAGATTGCAAAGAAATGCTTAATGGACAAGAACAAACCGATCCGCCATGCAATAATATTTTAAATATTCTTGAGAAAAACCTTGCTGAGTTCCTGTAATTCTCGTTGAAAATTCTGCCCCAATTAAACACAAGTAGACTAAATTATGCAAAGCCATTGGATACGTGCACTTACCTGCTCTGTCTCGACAAAGTTAGACACATGTCCATCATCATTGACCCCTCGGACGTGGAAGCGGACGCCGGCTCGCTCGCAGCTGATGCGAGAGATGAGGCAGGCTTTTGCCTTCTTGTGGGAAGCATAAACAGTGCGAATGTCCACGACCCCACAGACCACTTTCAGCAGCCAGTCGGAGCAGTTCACCTGGTAGTGTTTGAAGGGCACATGCAATAGCTGGTTCCTGAAAGGTTCAACAACATACAGACACGTCACTGAGCAAAACAAACAGACAGGCATGGGTGCCACCTGACAACAAACACTTATTTAATCAATTCGTGTTTTATGACCCCTTTTCTGCTGTACCTTATCTCTACCCAGGAAATATCAGGAAGAAACCCTTGTGAACTATTACAGTGAATTGAGCATAGCAAATTTTAACCACACAGCTACCACCAAGGTGCTGTCTCTGTATCTTGTACCTTCTTATAAATTCAGATGCAAATGTCACCTCTTTCAGCTCCAGAAATTTATATTTAGTAATCTTTTCATAAATTACAGTGATATCAAGCTAATTACTTTTTTTGGAATGGTACTGCCTGGACCTTAGCATTCACTACAAGATGAAGAACTGGTTCAAAATCCACCAGGATTTTCAGAAAAAAAAAAATTCCAAGCAGAAACTGGATCTGTAAGTCGCTGGAGATATTGCAAAAAGTACTACTAAAATGAAGAGGAACATCTGTCCTAACCTTCAAGATCAACAACTCCAGAAACCTGTCATGTCTAGTTAACAATGATGTTAGTCTCTTCTACTATGATGTTTTTCTTTACTTCATGTTTCAAAATGTGCCTTTAGTCACACAGGAGGGCCAGGAAAATATCTTTTATGACCATGAATTGCTCAATAGAGGATCTGTAAAAGAGAGTGAAACCCCTGAAGAATTGTTCTTTTAGAGTACAGTATTTACCAAAAAAGGTCCAAGGCACTGCTACATTTTTAATCTAAATATGTAATGGAAAAATCAGCTCTTTTTTTAGCTCAATTTAGCTCTTTTTAAGCTCAATTTCTGCTATCTGTTCCACCTCTTTCTCCCAGTTCTACTCACATAGGAAATCCTCACTCAGGCAAATGCCAGTAGAATTTTTTGTTGTTGTTGCAGTTCATTAAACAAGCAGTTTGTGTTGCATATAACTAAGGTCATCTTACACTTTTCATTGTATAACTATTTACCTCATTGTTTACTTTCCTCAAGCATCTATTTTTTGTCTGAAACTTCCCGTATCACCTAAGTCCCTCAAGATAAACTTTTTGGAGAATCTTTTTGCTCTTAATGTGATGTTGTCACCACTTCTCCCTGTTCTACAACGTACTGGAGAATGGAAACTCTTCAGAATTTACTTCTAGATTAGCCAGAAGCAGCAAATACACTTATCTTCCAAGAAGAAAAGTTTCAAAAGACAGTAGAGGGAAAATCAGTTTTTTTAAATATTCTTTATTATGGAATATTGCCATCTTAGCAGTCTCATCATTGGATACATCTAATTTCTGCCATTTGTCTGACTTGACAATACTTGGTGAGCTTTTGGATAGGGATGCATCATTACCACAGTTGAAAGCAAGTATTTATTATGTATCTTTCTTCAGTTTTAAAGTCAACCTACTAGATCTTATCAGTCAAAATCACATCATAGCTGGAAAGATTATTTAGCCTAACTGAACTGCTCTCTCATGTTAATTTATCACCCATTATGAACTTTTTTGCTTATTTAATATTCACCTACTTTGGGCCACAAGCCTCACTGCACATTCTAGCAGCACATTCACATTTAACCCTGCCAGTTATTTTCCACCTACATCAAACCCTCATTTATTTCCAGAACAGCTATGCCTGCTGTGTGACTTTTTGTTTAAAAAGAAAGGGGAGGGGGTGGGGAAGGGTATAGAAATGCAAGCATTATGCCAAAACTTGCAAAGCAAACAAACTGAATTGCATCCACCCAGCATTGTGTTTTCTCTTTTCCCCTCAACCAATACTTACCACAATAAGAGATAATTTTTCTTTGCTTTATAAGTGTAAGAAAGTAAAAAGCACAGAGCAGTGTATTGCGGGAGTTTTCTTTTGTGCAATTTATGTTTGCACTGAGCTGTAAACATATTAATATTGATGTTTTCAACATAAAAACTAGTGCACACTACTGAAACAATAAACGACAGACTTTAAACGCATACTTTTAAAAAAAAACCAGATACACCAGTGCAAACGATGGGATTTATGAACAGTTCAAGTGCAAGCTTCCATTAGATAACTTTAAAGAAAATTATTAAAAAGGACTGCAAGGGAAACTATTCATGACATATAGAGAGATGTTTCTGTAGTATGAGCAATATATATCTTGTACTTCCCCCTTTGAAGCACGAAATGTCATTTTATAATTGCACTTCACTATCAGATTAATTTTAATTAAACACAAGTTACCATGAATTCATTAAAGCCACCTGCACTGTAAAAGGACATGTCAATGAAATGAAATGAGATGGACTTGAGATGCACATGTTCATTTCCCTCTGAGAATGTCTGACCAATGAGACACAGGTGGGGACAACAGAAAACTTAGGGATAACATGCAGTACTAACCAGAAGAACGAGTTACCAGATTCATAGCTGTTATCACCCTGCTTCTGAGCCCGCACAGTCAGGTCAAAGTTTGAGCCTGCATTAGGCCAGGAGAAATAGAACATCCCAGAGTTCAGTATTTTCTTCAAGGCAGTAACACGCTCATCTTCCTTGGTTTCTTCCTGGAGAGGACAGAAATCTGTTGCAGTAATTTTGTAAACTTCAGCATCCAGGATTTTGCCCACCGACGTACAGCCTGTCACCAGGACCAGAAAGTGCAGCCGAGTGTTACCTAGAAAGTGACAGACAGTTACAAAAGGGTTATTTCCAGGTGGACTCGGCTCCTCCTCAGTCCTGTCACATGCAATGCCGACAGGGCTCCAGCAGATGCCAGAGTCTTTGCTTCGTGAGAGAACAAACAGGAAAAACAGGCATGCAGGCCACGTTCTTCACATTTCTGAATTCCTCTTAACTGCAGATTAAGTGGCTGCAATTGCACAATATTCCATAACAATTATCCATCGACATCCTTTGTTGCATTAGAGTGTGTTTTCCCCACTGACTTTATGAAGAGCAAAGTGCTTACCATTGGAATACTACTCAAAAAATCAATTTCACCACCCTACAGAACATACAGCATTCAGATGTACGTGATACATACATTCAGAACATACTGGCTTCAGCTGAAGCTGGGCATGTTCAGACATTTGTAAAATTTCAGTACTACCAATTCTTGAGATTTTGCTTTTTATGTCACTAAAGCATGTACATGATTCAATGACAACCTCAGTTATCACTAAAACCATTACAGCTGCCATAACTGTGAAATCATGAAGCAGCTGAACTTCAGGGTCCCAAAACTAAAAGAAAAATTTGGAGCTTGAGAACATCACTGTAATCAGATCTCTCATACACAGAACCATCTCAACCTCTGCTCATCCTCTCTGAAATGATAATTAAGAAACAGTAAAACAATTTTTCTGGAAATGCTGGTTTTGCTACAAAGAAACTGCTTGATTCACTTAAAGTGGCCTCTAATGGAGACAATGTCATCCTATACACTCCAGTTAGTAAGAAAAGGTGGAAATGAGCCAGGATTTATTAATTTAGCACAGCAGAACCAACAGCTGACCTGCCAAGAGCAAGTTAATTAGCTAAGGGCACAGTGACAATCTGGGACAGTACGGCTTCATACAGCAAAAGGGAACACTTCTTAGGATCACTTTTCAACCCTCCAGGGTGACCCACTGTCTGAAAATGCACACCAGCTCTCACACAACAACTGCTCTTTTTCTGGAACACCAGTAAAAGTCCTTGCTTTCAGATAACAGGCTGGCTACAGAAGCTAGAGTTAGGGGTGGTTTGCAGCAGGGCCAGAATATTTGTGTAGGCACGTGGGACTGGAATGGCAAGACAAGGTGGGAGATTAGATTTTATTCATTCTGTTCTGCTGACTCCAGTTTTGTATAAAGGCCAGTGTAGGTGGTATTTACCAAAAAGCTCTGTTCATCACATTTCTTTCTGTAACAACGCTGTGCCGTGTTCTTCTTGAGTGCTTTCAAGAAGAACGTCTTCTGTGCTTGTGATATCGCAGCACAGGGCTAGAAATACTGACAGTTTATTCCTCCTTTGCACATGACTTTGTGTAATTATAAAGAATAAAGAGGAGGAGACACATCAGCTATCATCACGAGAGTTCATAACTGACCAAATACTGCCTTGCAGCCTCCAGAAAGGGTTAGGAGGAGTTAGCTATCTCTCAGGATAGCTAAAAGCTTCTGTGACTTAGCTGAAACCATGCAAAACTGATCAGCTCAAAGTAAACTTCACTCACGAGACTTTGGAAGCAATACATAGAAACACTATTAGCATGCCTTAATATCAGTCAGCTTTGTTAGTCACAAAAAAACAGTAGTGAAGGACTTGGAGAGCTGCCTGGGAGCGATGCTGAGACAAAGAGTACAAGTACTTTCATTGCCTTCGGTGACCTTAAGCTTTCCTAGACGGTTCAGAAGAGATCAAATGAGAAAGTCAACATTAAATTAGCCAAAGAGAACAAAAACTTAATAAGACAAGGCTTGTTACCTGTGGTTCTGTCCTTTGAGGAGCTTGCAGCCAGTGGAAAATCACTGGATCTAAACAGAATGATCCTCTAGTTCAAGAAGGAATTGAATAGGAATATTTGCCTTAACTAGAAACTTGCTTTTGCTTACCAGAGGCTATAAACTCTTTTTACTACCTTCTCCACTCAACCACTCATCCCCAAATAGGATACTCACCTACACACTCCAAGGTCCAGCATCTCTACTCCCTGAAATCACTAGTTAAAAAGCTCCAAAAAAGTAATCACACCTCAGAAGTTATTGCATTGCCCCTGAAGTATAAGCAGATTGGTTTTCTAAAGCTGTGATACTTTTCTGCCACTGGGCAGTAACTCCACAGGAAAGAGTCAGGGTTGTTCAGCCCGGAGAAAAGAAGGCTCGGGGAAAACTTTTTATTACAGCTTTTCAATATTTGAAGGAGGGCCTATAATGAAAGATGGAGAGAGACTTTTCACAAGGGCATGTAGTGATAGCACATGGGACAACAGTTTTCCACTGAAAGAGGGAAAATTTAGATGGAATACTAGGAAGACATCTTTTACAATGAGAGTAATGAAACAGTGGAACAGGTTTTCCAGGGAAGTTGTGGGTGCCTCACCCCTGGGAAGTGTTCCAGGCCAGGCTGGAAGGGGCTTCGAGCAACCTGGTCTAGAGGTAGGTGTCCCTGCCCATGACAGGGGCAGTGGAAGTAGATGGTCTATAAAGGTCTCCTCTGACTTGAGCCATTCTACAGTTCTATTCACACAGAATAGTCTCTCTACAGTACTCCAAATTACAAAGCAGCCACCACACACTTTTCATAATACCTTTGAACAGAGACAGGCTGGCAAAGGAGCTCACACTTACAGCCCAGAAACTGGAGAAAAAGGATGAAAAGAGAGATTTAAGGTACGTTAAAGCTAGCCTGCTTTGCTACTTGGTCCTCCCAGGCTGCTCTGTGAGATGAGGCAGTCTTCAGACCAGCTCTAACTTCTCTTATTTGCTTAAATCATTCAGGATTTGCTCCAAAACAGACAATGCAGAAACCCTATAACATCACAGCCCCAGTTTAACACAAATCTCTCTGACTCAGTACCTTGGAAAAAAGTCCCAAGACCCATCCTCTGATAGCACTTTCATTCCAGATGGTATTTGGACAGTGTTCCTGGGAAGCAGCTTTGGGCTATCACTGCACTGTCTGCAGGAGGAAGATCCCTGCTTGATGCGCATGCCCTCTTGGCACAGGGAACAAGCCAATCACAATATCCTATTGACAGTGCTCTGTGCCTGTGTCCTGCCCATTTTATTCACAGCACAGATGTAGCCATGGGGCTCTCAACAGAGGTAATGCTCCTGTCAACCTTTCACCCTTTTAGAACCTCGCAGAATTAATGCTGCCAAAACACTGCTCCGCTATTCATCTTTTAGTCATGTTTCCATTAAGGTGTAAGAAATTACTCACCACTAAGCTATACAGCTACACACAGAGAAGGTTTTCCATGTCTTCCCTTTTTTTACCAGCAACATTTATATGGGCCTACACTTTTAAATTATGACATGAAAGTCCTTCAGATTGCAGTTGCATCATTAAGTCAATTTCACTTGGAACCAATCACCAGCCACATCAGCTGTAGACTATTTACCATACCTTACCTTGCAAAATAAGAATCTTTTCATTTCTCCTTTAACTTACACAAGTAGTTTAATGTACAATCCTGATTCATACTAGCCTTTCTAAACTGTACATATAGATGAAAGTGATTTAGGAATGTAAGAACTGCAATTGAAAGTCACAACTGTAGAAATGTCCTTCCCGTCCTCAGGATGTAATCTGGAATGCTTTAAAGAAATCTCTGAAATCATTTTAGAGTAATAAGTGAAGTGTTCCTTACTGGTCATGCTTTCTACAGTAACATATCTATGAAAAAGCAAGACCCACATACAGTACTTAAAAAAAAAAAAAAAGTATTTCAAAGCCTATGGGCCAAACTTTGATCTCAGATAAATGGGTACAAATGTTCATGCATTGTGACCAAGACCATTATTTTGCCCCATTACAGCTATCAATCACTACAACAATCTGTAAAGAACACTTTCGAAAAAAAGTAAGAAATGTTTTGCTCACAGTGATATGTGCTGAATGCCGTTTTATTAGGTTGCACAAGAGAGGCAGAGGATGAAGAATATACAGAATATACAGAATATA
Organism: Hypocryptadius cinnamomeus; assembly: GCA_013400635.1. Classification (NCBI taxonomy): domain Eukaryota; kingdom Metazoa; phylum Chordata; class Aves; order Passeriformes; family Zosteropidae; genus Hypocryptadius; species Hypocryptadius cinnamomeus. Next base: position 9,881 of record VYZP01071186.1, read on the forward strand.
GCACAGAAACAAGACAATAATAATTTCCATCCATTTTTTCAAATGCTCTTGTGAAACCAACTGCCTTTATCCAAGTTGAACAGGAAATGCAGTTCTGGTACGTCACACTGTACAATAATAAGCTGCAGTTTCTGTATTTAACCTGTCTACATGACTCAAGGCAATTGTTTCCCCTGCAGCTTAGGGGATGATTTCAATGTTCCCTATTTTGAGCTACAGCAAAAAGGAGTCAATATTAAATTCTTATTTTGTCCTTCTTAACTGTAACTATTTCACTCAAGACTGCCTTTCCTTTCCAAAATGGATTTTCTCCAATTTTTGCTCTTTCTCCATTCCATCACAGTCATGCCATCGCCTTATATTCCCTCAGACTTTTCCACCTCCACTCCACACATACTCCATTCCATTTTGTAGTCCACTAAAAACCAATTCTGCCTCTCATCTGTCTTCAAAAATAGCAACAGAACACAGCAGAGCAGTACATTCTGACCACCTAGCTGAAAATTCCTGAGTATATCTACAGCAGAATTATGAGAAGAGCCAAGACTTTACAAACTACCATTTTAGTCTCAAAGGTACTCCCCTTTCTCTTTCTTCTAAACACAACCACATTTTTAGGATATGTGCAAAAAGAACAGAAGACAGGTACTTAGTTGTCCTTTTTGCCTTTGAAATGTCTTCCTTTCAACTATACACCGTATATGTACAAGAGTGAGAGTATATACACAATCACATGAATTCAGAATGCCTCCCCAAATACAGCAGCTGTATTAAACCAAACAACCTATGTGGTGATGGTGTTAAAATGTCCCCTGATGTATGCATCTCTTCCTGACATTACAGTATCTGAAAAAAAACACTGTAAAGCCAGCTCTTTTTACACTTTGCTTAAGATGTATTTGTCACTGCTAGATCTTCTTTGGCAGCAAAATCTTGGCTGAGGTACAGCTCAGAGACACTGTACAATTCATTCTGCTGCCATCCATCTCACAAAAGAAAGCAGAAGAACTTAGTGAGTCATGTTAACAGACATAAGTACATACAAGTGAATGTTATTACTGGTGGGAAAGATTAACTTTGTGAGTCAGTTTCACATATTTCATCTACTTTCTCGTGAAAAGCATGATCTACTTTGGCAGGCATACAATGTGATTTATTTGGATTTCTAAGTAGCGCTATTTACAGATTAATTAAAATGTTCAGAGACATCTTTCATGTCTTGGCAAAAAGTTTCCCCTTCTGCTCTACAAATATACTCTTAATATCCCAGTGGAATGTATTTTCACAAATACTCTCAGTTAATTTAATACTTATGGTTTTCATGTTTCCAGTAGTAAGAAAAAATGCTGATACTTCTGAACAAAGTCTATGCAATCACTGAAGCTCAGTGAAGAGCTAGCTAATTGTTTGCAGCTGCTAAAATACATCATACAAAAAAGGAAAAAGTTACATTGCATTCCTGTGGTTGTTTGACTCACCCTGGCTAGATGCCAGGTGCCCACCAAAGCTGTTCTGTCCCTCCCCTCCTCAGCTGGGCAGGCGAGAAAAATAAAATGAAAGGCTTATGGGTCAAGGTAAGGGCAGGGAGAGATCATTTAGCAGTTATGGGCAAAACAGAGTTAACTTGGGGAAATTAATTTTATTTATCACTAATCAAAACAGAGTAGGACTGAGCACAACACCTTCCTCCACATCGCCTTTTTTCCCAGCCTTAACTTTATTCCCAATTTTCTCTTCCCCAGTGGTACAAGGGGATGAGAAATAGGGGCTGTGATCAGTTCATCACACATTATCTCTGCCACTCCTTTCTCCTCATGGGGAGTACTCCTCACTCTCTTCCCCTGCTCCAGCATGGAGACAAGGAAGACAGTCCTCCTTGAACTTCTCCAGCATGACTCCATCCCACGGGCTGCAGTTCTTCACAAACTGCTCCAGCGTGGGTCCCTCACACANTTCAGAGGAGCCACACCTGCAGCCCCTCCTGCTACCAAAACCTTGCTACACAAACCCAGTACAATTTCTTTGTAGTGTTAATCTTTTACATAAGTAACAGCTAAAGGGATGGAACTCACATGTAAGATGGAAAGTCTAAACCAGACTGTGACAAAAACGGGCCACGTCTTGAATAGTGAGATAGCAGACACGTATCTTTGCTTGTTTAAACATGTTCAGAAGCAGAAAATGTTTGCTTACCTTCACTTACCATTACAGCATGACCCTCTGACCTTTCACTGAATTTTAACAATCCCTTCCAAAGCAAGTCCTGTACCAGAACTTGTAATCTAATGCTAGAACAAGGCAGAGGTACAGTGACAAAGCTCAGAAAGGAAAAACCATTACACTTTCAGAGCACTGAAGTTAAGCGTATGTTGTTTGAGAAGAAATAAGGACACGAGAAAAAGTAAGACTGAGAATATTTCACACCCCATTTGAAATCATTCACCTTTTAACATGAAGACAAAAATTGGATATATTTGGTTCCCACCACATACAAAAACTACCCTTATCTGTAGCTTGAAGAGATTGAATTAAATAGGTACATTCCTTTATTACTACAACAGGATTCATTAGACTTCTATGAAGAAAAACAGACCCAAATGCCAAGAAAAACTAATCACGATTCCTACGCTTTAAATTACATTAGCAAATTGATATAAATCTCCAGAGAAATGTCTAATTAACCCCAAAAGAAACAAAACAAACAAAAAGTCCACACTCATTAAAAAGACTAGATGGACCTACAGCTTTAAATTATGACACAAAAATCCTTCCGATTGCAGTTGCCTCTTCAGGTCAATTTCAAGTCATATTTCTCAGGCTGCAAAATAGTAAGCAGGGTATAAAACCACACAGTTTTATCTACTGGCCTAAATACACCAGTGCTCACACCACCACTGCCTTTGGTAGATTCCTTGACCAAGCATCAAGTTATATGGAAAAGTCTTGTCATTTCTCCAAGTGAAAATTAGGGCTCATTGTACCAACCCAGGAACAACGCGTACAGTGCTTTTTTATTTATGCATCTAAATCATCCGTGATTTTTATGCACTGTGTAAGGCCCTATTATCTTCAAATCAATCACCGCAGTTCTCTTCTTAAAACATGTTATTTCCATTAACATTCCTGCAGGCAGTGTAATAACAAGTCCTTTGCTAAATCAAGATTCCCAAACTGTACCAAAATTTACAGCAATGACAATAAACATTCCTTACTATACTAATTGAAGCCAGAGGTCTTCTTCTGCAAATCCTTATCCGTATGAATGATTAAAGACAATTAAGCATTATAGCAAGAACTGGCAATCTGAACTACTGTACTCTCAGATGACCATGATAATCAGTGTCTAAACATGATCCTTAAAGAAGAGAAGAATTAAGAAATCATAGCTTGTCTTGGACAAATGTGGTAGGGAAAGAAGAATGGCAATTATCTTCAGGCAGCTAAGAATGTTAGACAAAACAAATTAAGAAAAAACCCATCCATCATTCAGTGATATGGTTTTGGCCCAAAATAGAAAAATAAACAGGTATTTTCCAGACTGTACATGACAAAGTGCAACTAGCTTTCATAATTTAAGGAATCAGACAACTTTAGCCACTTATTGTCATTTAGCATTGTCTGGGCATTTTATAATCTCTGTCATACAGATGGTGACTTACCACATTTAAGCTGAAGCTCTCCTAAGCAGCCGTAAGCATCCATGAGCTTTTCATAATGTCCTTTAATTGCATCCTTTTCTTCTGGAGCTAAGGAACAAAGAGAAAGGCAGGAAACTTAGTTATCCAGTCTTCATAAAATTTTCAGACTGCTATTATTCCTATTGCACAGGAACCAATGCCACCTAGGTTGATTTTTTTCAGTCAACAAGACTACAGTGCAAAGGTAGGGTTAAAATGCTGCAAAACCATAGAAATTAAAACATGATGGAACAGAAATGCACATCTCCACACACCACCCTAGAAGAAAAAAGAGCACTCACTTTATTTTCAAATCAACCTGATTGTTAATAACAATTTTATTCTATGGCACAGATGCCACATCAGCCAGATAAATAAATACATGAGCACATGTAAAATTTACACTGTTCTAAAATAAGAACAAGAATAACAATCAGTCTTGCCATAAGCTAAAATACAATATCTTGATGATAATATATTGATAAGTCTTGATGCACAAAAAGAGAGAATTTATACTTCCAGACTCTCAGTCTAATTCAGACAGAACTGGAATTTTTTTATGCAAGATAACATGATTAGATGTAGACACAACACCAGATGTTGATTTCAAGAGGAATTACACATATTTTAGTGAAGTAAGAATTAGTTAATTAAATAAATAAAGGGTCAGATGCTCATGTTATATTTGTGCATTTCTGCAACAAGCAAATTCGATGGGCACATACTGAACATTTAGATATTAAGCCAGACCACAGATCAAACTTGTCACTGGATACTTTAACATAAAACCAGCATACTTCCTGAATTAGTAGGTCTGCATTTTGTATATATTTCCCAATGAAGAGCAAGGTTAATCTCCCAGATGAGGAAAATAGACTGTAACCCACAAATGTCCTTTTACTTCTTGAACTACAGATAAACAGCAACATAGTACTTTCAGAGATTTGCTAATAATATGCAATCTTATGCTCCTAATTAACTTCAGCAGCTAAAACCTGAAACCTCCGGGTATAAAAAGGACAAACTGAACTGCTTGCAATGGATGATAGAAGAGCAAAGAAAGAGACTTCTCTTCATAAATCTCAAGAGGCAGAACTCAGTGAGAAACACTGAGAAAACAAATAAATATCCCATATATTGCTGACCCTTTGAAGTGAAATGAAGGACAATTCCTCTTGCAAAATTCCTTCACAGAGGCAACCCCCAAGAGTAATTAAAACATGTTTATCTCAGTTTTTGCACTTGTGACAAATAAAGAAGACTCGTTTAATTCTTTCTTAATTTTTTTTTTACTACCATAGTTTCACAACTTACTTACTCTACTTTCTTAGAACACTGGGTAAATCAGGAGAAACTAGCAAAATGTTGATATCGCACACACCAGTGAAGCGAAGATAAGCAGCAGACAAAGGATAAAGTGATTTTTATTGGTAACATAAATCTCTGGACAATAACGATTTAAATACTCAGTAATGGCACATTTTAAGGGCTGAGACTCTGCAGGCTCAGTTCTCAGGCACTCAAAATAACCAATTTCACAAAACCAGTTTAGATAGACTTTAACAACATTTCCATCTTTGAAAAAACCTCCCTGTCAAGGCATTCTTATGTATTATAAAAAGCAGGTTAAAAAAGGTGATGTTTCACTTCCCATGGCATCTTTACTAAGTAGAAAACAGCAGCAACAATATACTGACAATTTTTTCTTAAATCTGTTCCCTCCTTTAAAAGCTGTCTACATTAAAATAACTGGGCTACTTTAAAATAAAAAGGGAAAACCAAAACCAAAATTCTTGTGACAAATATTTCAGCTTTAGGAAGAAATGTAAAACAAGGGAAACACCAAGAGATTCAGATCTGAGACACATGTGGGAGCTCATAAAGCTTCAGGCCAGGCACAACCTGAAAGCACTTCAAAAGTCACTTCGAAAGCATGGCAATGCTCTTCAAAATAGAATTACAAGTTGGAAAGTTGGCTGTCAAAAGTGTCTGGTAAGAGCACAATCCAAACGAATGGAATTTATTGCAGTGTAGAATTAGGCAACACACAGCTCATTCCACTACTGGCAAGAAGTACCTGCCACTGGCATGTATGGAACCCACTGGAGTTCCCCAGGTCAAGCCAGTGGCATCACACACCCGTCAGATCGTGGCAAAGGGCTCCTCCAAAGACGCAGCCAAACAGCTGTGATTCCGCAGTCCTGGTACAGAAACGCCACCGCTCTGGGCAGGCCACTTTCAGAACCTGTGCCTGCACAGCAGCATCAGCCGGGACAGCAGCACCAGCAGAGCTGCCTGGGAGGAAGGAGCAGGAAGGAGCAGGAAAGAAACATGCCAGGCACAGCCATGTCTGTGGGTCATGCAAAGAGAGAGGCCAGAATGTCTTAGTGCCTACAGACCACATTTGGGGGGGGTGGTGTGTGTAAATTCCCTTTGTTAAAGACACCAATGAAATTTGAAGTCTCCTGTCCTGTTAAACTCTTTGGTGTTCCACAAAGGACACTAATGAAGAGGGCTTGAGCCAGGTTCATATCCTCTTATTAAAAAGAAGTATTCATAAATCTCAGAATCTCATTCAAATCTCAAATAACTGTCATCAAAACCTAAAACATCTCCTAGACCATTCAAGAAGTGCTAGGACATGAGTCAGAATCAGAAAGAGTGTGGCTACACAGAGAAAAAAACTTATGTGCTACTTTGTTGGATGAAGAGAGTTAAAGGGAAATATTTCTATGAAACACTTTAACCCTTGTAAAACAAGAGGCATGCAATACTTCAATGAAACCAAGCTGCAATAAAATCAATGAAAAGTGACCTTTTCCATGCATAAAATATTTCAGAGCCAAAAAACCCCACACCATGAAAAGACATACAACTACATTATACCATATGGCCTAATCAAGTGTGACTTCCTGCTTGTAAAAGCTGCAATTTCAATTTACCAGCTAGCAGGAACTGGCCCAACATATGCAGTTTCCTTCATTCAACCCTTCCTTAGGGCTGAACCCCCAGACTTCAGCAAGAATCAGCACAACTCTCAAGCATATGTGCTCCAGAAAGGTCAGTGACTGGAGTAAGAGTGTAGAGAAAGGCACCAAAATTCCAAGTCCAACACTAAGGACAGACACAGTAACACCTGCAACTTCAAGATAAAAATGAAGGAAAAGTTCCTGGAAAAAAAAAAAAGTAGTCTGAGACTGGGTTATGGAATCTGTTTCTCCCTTGTGATTTTTCAGCCTGATTCTGGAAATAGTCACCTGCTTGGCCGTAGGTACTGCTATAAAAATGTAATCTGAAGCATATTTCCAAGTACTTTAAGAAACACAGGGTTGGTGTCATGGGACGACTTTATTTGTGTCATTTAGCATTTGGGGGAAAGAGGTGTGAACTTTTCCCCAGAAACAGAGAAAAACTATAATCAAACCAAAATTTCATACCAAACTCCTATATATATATACATTACCATAAGCATCTTACCTAGAAATAAGTCCAATGTCTGATATTACATAAGTTTAGACAATTGTGTTTTCAGTCATGTGCAGATACATTTAAAGTACTTTGTTGTATTTTCAATACTTTTCACCTCTAAAATCTTCCTGTTCACATTCTATCCAAGCCACACAGGCACTATGAAAGTCAGACTGTATTGAGAAACACCATATAGGCCAAGCAGTACAGAGCTGGGAAGAAGTCTGTGGTCAGAGCAACAGTTAAGAGAATCCAAATACTTAAAACATTAAGCAATGTATTTACCAATTTTCTAATAAGATACATTTCTGGTTGAAAACACAACAAACAAACCAGAAAATTGCCATTTTGGAAAGGTCAGTTCCCTGGTTTTCTATATTAGATTGAGAACAATCTCCTGCTAGTGAGAGAGAATGTTTGCATACTTGCATGTGCATATATGAATATATTAATTCACAATAATAATGGATTAATGAAACCACCAGGTTTCTACTGGCCAGCTCCATGCTGCTGCAGGCAGTCAAGAAAATAAAAGGGTAGTCCCCACGTGATTTCTCGGAAGCTTGGCCTTTATCTTTATGTGGTTTCTGCCATAGATGACTATATTTACATAGAAACTTGCAGCAGTCACTACAGACATAACCACTACAAAGAATTAATTCCCCACAACCACTACTTGTCTCCTAGCATAGAAAACAAACCTTGTAATCAACACTCTACACTTACATGAACACATCTTCCCTCTTCTCTGTTTGCATTTTGACAATAGTGACAGAATTGCAACACACACTTTTTCCTATAATCTAAAGCAGTGATGTTCAGCCTGAGAAACCATAGCTTGCAAGAGCCCAGTGCCAGCATAACCAAGGAAGACAGGACTTCTGCTCTGTAGACTGCTTCCACAAATGGAAAAGTCTGAACACCACCAAACTACAGAAAACCTCACAAAAGTTTGTGCTAGCTGTATGAATATTCTGGTGTAGGAGTAGAAATGAGCCATGGTGGAGGGCTCACTGTTTTGGATAGAGTGCTTAGAAATACATTCACAGTACTTACACAAGTATTGGTGCTTGATTTCCACACCCCACTCAGTTGTTCACATAAATACAAAATCAAAGCTAATTGCAAACAGTGAATGTACATACAGCACAGAAACTGTTTTCTGTACAAAAGAAGGAAAAGATGCACAGGTAAATAACTGCTGCTTCCTGGTTTTGCAAGACTTTACCCTGATATCACTCCGCTGCATCAGAGAACCACACACACACCTGCAACTGAAGCAGCAGAGGAGGAGGCACAGAGCTCCTCCACAGAGTGTACACACACCTTAACTCTATAAAAGTTTGTCTCTAGTAAAGGCTAACTTCCCAGATCTGTAGGTAAAAGTCAAGAAAAAACTCAGACATATTTGCAAAAATACACACTGTATCAGCTTTGAACTTCGGTACTTTCCAGACTCCATGGTCATTTAGGATTTAACATAACAGGTGATGTAACATCCTTTATAAAACCAGCTGCAGAATCAAAGAGCTTGCAAGAAAAAAAAAAAATCTCTGCAGCCTTTGGCTCTGCCCTTGAGAAAACATATTATTATGCTGAAATTCAATAGCAGAGCACTCCTGTTGACAGCTTTTCCCTGAAACTACCTGCCATAATAAAGTTAAATCACCATCTTTTCAGCACTATAGCCTTAGTTTAGTTTAGCAACTGCCTTGACAGCAGTCCAGAACTCCCTTGAGCAGTTCACTTCATCTGTAAATCACTGAAACTGTAATGTGTTTAAACTAGGAACAGCATCTCTATCTATACTCCCTGTTGTATTAAGCAAAAATTTCTAAATCAATGACAATTTTTCTTCATCCTTCATGACTCTAGGTTTCTTCCACAGAATATACTGATCTTCTAGTTCAGAGAATTCCTGGAAGAATTGTTTCAGGCTGTCACTCCTCCTTCTGGAGACGACTGAAGCTTTAGGACTGCCAGTGGATAGGGGGGAAAAAAAAAAGCCTCCAGCAAAATGTGTCATTCAATTCAAAACAGTGAATTTTACCCTCCACCCTACAGTGACATCATGAGAGAAGGAAAACAAACTCCCACCCTCAAAAATACTACTTAACTTACAGTAGAACAGAAAACTGCTCTGTTGATATGACATCACTACAGATTAAGGGGTTTAGGGATATGCAGCTAGGTTTCCTGCAGTGATTTTCTTCTTGATTTTTCCAAAAGTTTTTTAGTTTAGGTTTCCCTTACAGGACAAGTGTTCTCATTTTATAAATTGCTGACATTCAGGCAACTAGAGATCTTTAGAATACTTTTCCACTACTGGAAAGGATGCAAAGGGTATCAAGGATATCAAGGATGCAAATACTTTTCAGGTATTAAATCTCTGTATGCAGTAAGGAAATTATGAAACATAATCAATTTGTGACTAAAACTGTCATCATTATCTTTATATGATATCAAGAGAGGAAAAAACATTAAGTCATCCATTCACAAGACAGCATCAAATTGTTAGCTTACACATTTGAAAGTGTTTATTTTAATGAGGAGCTTGCCAGAGGTTTATAGCCTTATTGATTCTGTACAAGTGTGTGGTTTTTCAGATTTCTTTTTTTGTAACACCACTTCTAGGACAATTATCCCTCCCTTCTGCCACTTGAACTAGGTTAAATTCAACATTTAAATTTCTTTTAGTACAAAATTATTATAGAAGCAATTAAACTTTACACAAGTACAGATGTCATGCCTGTTCAAGGGCAGAGATACTTGGTAATCATGGGAAAAAAAAATGAACAATGACTAAAATTTCTTCTCAGGCCTTCACTGTCCATCTATGATTATTCCTCTCTACATCTCTGTTTACACGAGGGTGCAATTGCAAAACTACATAAACTGCTGTACAACTTAAGTGCTCCAGATATATCATTCTGCTTTTATTTAGTGTAGAGGTTTGCATAAGACACAGTTGCATGACTCCTTCTCACCACAGGTATGTAACTTTTAAAGAACTTTATTTTAGAAACAGAAAACTAGACAGAGAGGCCAAAACTAACACAATCCTACGACTAGTATGTCTGAAACCACACATACACAAAGTTTATGTTAACCTCCCACTGTCATGCTCTATGGTTAGTAACAACCTAAAGGCAAGTCAAACAAAACAGAATTAATGTTGTTTCTGTTACCACCCTGCTGTGAAGCTTCCTCTTCACACTTCTTCTAAATTCACCAGCACAATATCTACTACTGGTTTTCCCTCCTTTTCTGGTCCTCTGCTGCATAAACAGAAGTTATCCAAACAGGCTCCACTGGACAAACTAGCTTTTCCTACAATAGAGGAACCAACCCAGGAAGAAATAGAGGAATCAAATGAAATAAAATTACAAAGTTATTACCATGGAGTGGGCTGAATGTCAACACAGACACAATTGCAGTAATCTCAAGGCATGACACTGGACTTCCAAAAGACACAGCAAACAGGTTTTTTACCCTATACAAATCACTACTTCAGAATTCCTCTAACACATTTTAAGAGAGACTGCATAAATTCTATAATCATAGAATCACAAAATCATTAAGATTAGAAAAGATATCTAAGATCATTGAGCCCAACCTAGGGCTCAAACTAGGACCACTGTGTTCATCATTCGAACCATGTTTCCCAGCTTCCACATCCACACAGTGTTGGATCACTTCCAGGCATAGTAGTTCCACCACTTCTCTGGGCAGCCTGTTTCCATATACCTGACCATCCTTTCCATGAAGAAATTTCTCCTAATATCCAATTTAAACCTCCCCTGGTGCAAGTTGAGGCTATGTCCTCTTGTCCTGTCACTTGTTACCAAGGAGAAGAGGCCAACCCTCGCCTGGCTACACCCTCCTTTCAGGCAGTTGTAAAGAGTGATAAGGTCTCCCCTGAACCTCCTTTTCTCCAGGCTGAACAACCCCAGCTCCCTCACCTGCTCCTCACAGGACTTGTGTTCCCGATCCTTCCATTCTGGTTCCATTGTTCTTCTCAGGACACGTTCCTATTTTGAGATAGACCAGGATGCCACTGGCCTCTTTGTTCACCTGGGCACACTGCTGGATCATGTTCAGATGGCTGCTGAGCTGCACCACCGGGTCCTTCTCGGCTGGGCAACTTTCCAGCCACTAAATCATTTCAGGCATAGCAATTCAAATGGGGGATGGCAACACTGGGGGAGAAAAAACTACTTTATGTTGATAATTCCTTTAATTAGTGAGATTTCAAGTCATTCCAACCACTGGTCATACAGGTGGCTCAGGGTGATATCTGGACTCTCCATTTTATTCATGCACATTGGCTTTAGGAAGTGGAGCTGCTTTAGATTTTTATCAGAATAAAAAAATACAGACCAAACCCCATTAATATTAATATAGAGTTTTAATGTCAACAGGTTTTAGGGTTTCAGGGAAAGTGAGTAAAGTGCTGCTCAGTACTAACCAACTTTTCACTGCCAGTTCACTGAAAACTGACACAAAAACCCCCCTCTAGAAAAATGTAACCATTTATGTCCACTATTACCAAAGAATTTCGCAAGAAACGGAACCCCCAAAACATTGCACAATATGGAACTCTAATAAAATATAATAAACAAAACAAACAAAAATCCCTACAGTGTGGCAATAACATCTTTTCCATGACTGGTCAAAATTTTCCCACTATCAGAACTAATCTTGAGAAAATCAGCTGCTCCTTGATGATCTTTCTGGCTTTCATAATTCCTAAAGTCCCCAAGACCTAAAAATCAAGCATTTTATTCTGCATGTCCTGCCAGTGTGCATTGTGGAAGATTCAGCTCAGTGGACCCGGATCCTGAGGTGACATTGTGCAAATCACAATGTACATACAGATCTTACTACCACAGTTTGAGATGCTTGAACATGGACCCCTACAATGCTGTGAACAGCAGCATGATTGCAGGCACAGGTACTACGCAGAAAACAATTTAAGAACACAGCACAAGCATGTGTTCTCCTACATTGCTTTTTGCCCCTTGCATTCTCAGTCACCTCATTTTTCTGTGTCTGCCTCAGCATCAGCAACATCAGCGTTGCATTAATTCAGGTCTAACAAGTACCAAAAGCACAAGGTGAGACAACCCTGAGAACGTTTACGAGACTCCTCCAGAGCCAGACACTCAAGTAACCAAATACCGTTCAAACCACAGGGGCAACACAGCAAGAAGCCAGGAGTTTTTATGGGAGACAAATCTCAAGTCAGTCATCCCAAAACACCTCTGTTGTGAGCTGGCTGTCTTCACTGGTGGTTAGTATCTGATGTAGCGGAGTAGAAACTTCCTCAAGAGGCAGCGGACCTGATTTCTTTACCTGGGCCGTCCTCTGCAGCCAAGGCTGTAGAGGATAAGTCTTGTACACTAAAGGTGCCCTGTGCCGAGACCCCACCGCAGCCAGATGGCCTCTCCTGCTTCTTCTACCCCGGCTGCTGGTGAGGAGCCTAAAGAAACCCAGATCGAACATGGATCGAGAGATGCTGGGCAACCCTCTATGCACGGCACATACCGGGGGTCACCCAAATGCGCCAGCAAGTGGCCAAGCCTGGAGGGCCGTGCTGGAGGTCGGGGTGTGAGGCGAGACGCACTCCGCAGCCAGCATCCCGCTGGAGGTGGGTCTGCGCGCTTCCCTTCCTCTCTCCATACCACGGAGGAAAGTGCCCCAATGCTCCTGGGCATCGCCTGCTGCCGTCGCACCCCAGTGTCCCTTCACAGGCAGAGGTGCGCACCCACGGACACGCCAGCTCCGCGCCCCCACGGACACCCACGGGCCGCCACGGCCGCCCCCGCACGCACTTACTGAGCGCCGCCACGGTGCCGGCCTCCAGCAACAGGCAGTCCTGGCGGCTGCGCGCCTCCAGCAGGGCGCTCGGCCCCGGCTCCTGCTTCCAGAGCAGCCGCAGCCCTTTGCTCAGAGCCATGGGAGCCGCCGGCCGCGGCGAGGAGGGCGCAGGGGTCCCGGTGTCGGGGCTGGCGAAGCAGCCGCCTTCTCGTCGGGCGCACGGCGCGGCGCTCGGGGGCCGCCGGCAGCCCCGCGGGAGCCTCTCCGGACGCCCGTCCCCGGTCCTGGCCGCTTCTCCCGGGCAGGNTCCCTTCCCAGCTGCTCCCGGCCCTGCTGGCCCCGGCCCGGCGGTGCCGCTCTCCACCCCCGCGGGTGGCGAAGGTCGCCGTCGAGCCGCCGGGAGCGCGGCCGGCCCAGCAGCGCCTTGAGGCGCCGGAGCTGTTCCCTCGTCCGGCGTGGCTGCTGCCGCTGCTGCCCGGGGAGAAGCCGCGCTCCTTCCCGCTTCCTGCGGGAGCGGCCGCCCGCGATCCCGGCGCCGCTCCCCGCTGGCAGGGAGCTGCCCTCGGGGCTGTTTTCCGACTGCTGTCCCGCGATATAAAGAGTTTCGGGCAAAGGCACAGTGCGCGTGTTCTGGCGTTGCAGGGTTCCCATCACAATTCCCTGGTGAGTGCTGGTTTTTTCCCGGAGTTCACCGAGAACAAGTGGATTGAGGAGGTCGGCACTGGTACGCCAGTGTGTTCGGATGAGAGAAAAACTCGCTGTAACCTCGAGCAGAACATGTAGTCCTATTCATACACGGGTAAACCACGCAGAATTCTATTTTTTTAACATCACGAATTATAACTTGAATTAAGACGTAGAGAAAACGGCGAAATTCAAAATGCCCAAACTACTGTCTGTTATTGTTGTCTCATGTTCACGTTGGGTGTGCGCTGCCAGGTGGAATGTCTCAGTCCCTGCCTTCTTTGAACGTGATGGTAAAAAACTGAAAAGCAGATACTGTCTTTCTATCACACACATCTGGTTTATTTATTTTATAACCAGCAGTAATTTCGAAAGGAGATTGACTTTGTTTGTTTATGGTGCCTCCTTAATAAAACATTTTGAAAGGATCTGGTATGGAAAGAGAGATTGGTGTTTGCATGGGGCTTCCCCACCACACCACCCCCCCCAACCTAAACTTTGATGTATGTATGTATGTAGGGTGAGATTAAAAGTACTTAGTAAAGCAAAAGAAATTACCCAGAAACTGTAGAAATTAAGTGACCAGGATGAAAAAAGCAAGACAGCAGATAGTTCGAAGTTTGGGAGTTTTAGAGGATGTAGGAACATAGATTAACCATCCTCAATTTTAAAAAGAAAAGGGATGCCTTTCTAACAGCTACCCAGTGTGAATGGCAGACCAAAAATCAGTTTATGTCTTTGACATCTTTCACTCTTTCCCTAGAGAAAAGTGCTCATTTGAAGTGAAATACTTAAAGTATCACTTAATCAGTGCTGCCCAAGAGAGTTGTATCACATTACTTTAAAAAGTTGCCCTGGATCATACACTTCTGTGTTTAAAAATAGCAGCAAAAAAACCCCACTCTTTCTTTTTGTTTGTATGTGTGTGTGTGTGTTTGCCTTTGAGGAATTATTCTTCACAGTCCCCTTTAAACTCCATCATGAGAACAAGCTCTCACTGGGAGGACGCAGGTATGTCCCTCTCTTGCCTGTGTTTTAACTCCTTAGTAATTTTTGTCGTTAGTTCTTTTCACTGCAATTTCCAGGAACACACAATTTAGGACTGTTCATAAAGAGGTTACTGTCAGATTTGTTGGGTAAAATACTGAAGAAAGGATTGGTGCACCTGGGATAGTATATTTTAGCACCTCAAATCATTATGACAAGATAAGGATGTGAGAGAAAAACTCAGATGAAGTGTGTATGACAAAACACTGCTTCATAGGTGGCTCTCTGATTGAGTCTGTTCTAAGCTCTTACAAAGAGATCTCTTCAGTGTGTTCCAGTTGCAGTACATCCACTCAAAAATCAGTCAGTCAGTTAATTAGGCTTTGTGTTAGGAACACAAGCCTGAGGAAGTAACAATCAGAATATGGTGAAGAGTAGCAGTAAATAAAACCATTCATTTTATGAACCTCCTTCACAAAGAATGACATCCAAATTTAGGGCTCATATAGGAACCTTCCTCGCTATATTGGGGATGTGTGCAGAAATGTTCTTTTGATAAGATCTTTTCATCTAACCAGACTGTGTTTCAATGCATGGAAGTCCATTTTTAAGGGAAAGTGTTGAGATTGACAGATCATATTTTAGCAGACATTTGCAGTTGAGCTGTCTTGCTCTGGACCTTATGTATGTGAGTGTCATGGAAGCATTAATTCCTGCAGTCATTTGAGGAGTCCCTCAGGTGAACTCATTCCCTCTTTCACAGCACTTGTTTTCATCCAGGCCATACACCCTCATTACCTCCTCAGCAATTTTTCATTTCATCCTCCTTTCTCTGTGGAGTTTTCCTTTTAATCTCCTGCCTTGACAATTTCATCATCCTAGCTTCTTTGCCCCTCTTCACCCATCTTTGGTTCTTTATCACGCTTTTTACCTTTGAGCAGTCACAGATATTTTGCATTGCTTTCTAAATGTTCCCACAGCTAAAAAGTGGGATGTGGTCTGCTGCTGCCCCTGCAGCCTTCAGCTGGGAGGAGCAACAGGTGGGTGGGCTCTCTCTGCTATTCAGCTTGTATAGAATAGTGGGACTGTTTTGGAGGGTGGAATATCTCTTGTCTGCAGCAGTGTCCCTTTGCTTACTTTTTCTCTTTCCAACTCCTTTTGCAGCTCCTGTCTTCACAGGAGCAGGGAGATCCTTCTCCCTCTGTATCAGAAGGGGAGGGATCCTTGAGGTCTGATGATGTTTGCTGACTGTGGAACTGTGACATGCAGTTCAAACAAAATTGCAGCAGTGGTATGTTAGGGGCAGCCTCCTTGGTAGGAGGACACAGCCTTCAGCACTAAATCAAGTTCAGTTCCTGTGGCATAAATTGTGTTGAAGACAATGTCCACACTGTGTTTATGCATATTTTTAAGCATTTAGCTGCTACCTCAGTGTAATGTCTGAACACTTCTGTCTTTTTCAAAGTCACTCCATTTGGCTTGAATTTCCAACCCCTTCTCCTCCCCAGTTCCTTGTTTACCTTGGAATCATTGCTATGCATCATAATGACTCCTGCTCCTAGGTCCTTCTGGTAATGGATGTTTCCAGGGTCTGGATAACTGCCTCCTTGAAAAGGGTCCTGCATGCTGCTCTTACCAGGTGGCATTGTTTGTCTGAAGACCATCTGAAGAGGAACAACAGGGATGTTGCAAGTCAGAGTTTAGAAGAGCTGGATAGAGCAAGGAGTATTTGGCTTGCTGTCTGCTCTCTGTCTGGAATAGCTGTGTGAACCCCATATCCTGGACTTTGGGGTATAGGATGGGTGTCCCTGTAGTATTACTTGTCTGTCTTTATGTACTATTGAGTGAACTTTGCAGTCTGGGGCTCTACAAAAAGCTTTGGTGATACACTGTAGAAACAAACAAAAGATACTTTTCTTTGTCCAATATTATGCTACTGAAATAACTTTTTCAATAACTTTTTGAAGCTCGGAAATTAAATATATGACGGCATTTCCTCAGGATTTGTGGCCACTTGCACATAGCCTTGGTGGTCACAAATTCCTCAGGAAATGTGTGTGCTTACAAGGTCATTGAAAACAGTTTGGGTTTTGCCTTTTATGACAAACTTTTGACTTTAGCAAGTAAAGAAGAAATAGGGGAAATATCTCAGCATATTTTTTCCTGCACATGGCATTCAAAACAAGTAACTGCTGCTAATATGCAAAAACTTTTGCTATGTTTCCACATTTTCTGGCTGACATTAGAATGGATTTTATTTACAGCTGACTTTGACACAGAGAAGCATTTGTAACTTCAGGCTAAAGTGCTCAAAATGTTGCTGTGAAAGTAACTGTGGGGCTTTAGTGTCAACTCTTAACACTGTCAGTGAGAGAAGAGATTTCTGTTCTAGTTGGTTACACTTCTCTTGGCCTAGTAAAGAACTTCGTGTGCAAAAGACATCTGGTACTTTGTTACAGAGACAGTCCAATATAGTTTGAGCTAGGCCACTGTTATTCACCAACATCAATTGCATTTCCTCAAAAATAACTGAAGATCATGAGAAACATGAGGGATAAATTAGTATGCTTTGTTTAGATTTTGACGAAGAACGTTTGACCTTGCCATGAGTGTAAGAGGAGAAATGCAGGGACATTTTCTTTGCTTCAGTTAGTGACAATATTTTCAAATTTCTGCTCCTGTTTCCAGCCTTTCCTGACAAGCTCCCCTTATTCCTTGCCATTGGGGTCTGTGATCCTTACAACAGGAAAAAGAAATTTTAATGCTAATTAGTCTGTACCATATTTCTCTTTAACCAATTATTTGGAAGGGGAGGGTGGATGCATGGGCCCAGACCTGAGCTTCTGGTTCAGCAGGAGCTAAACATATGCCTGACTTTAAGTACATCAGTAGCCTAAATCTTGCAGCTCCTTGTTTGGGTGAATAAACTTCCTTCTCAAGTGAATAAACAGCAGGTCTGGCTGCTCAAGGTGGTTGGACTGGAAGCAAACTAGCTTTAGCCTCAGACTGAGTCAGGGTCTATCTGGCTGCAGGCTGCAGCTCCAGATTGGCAGAAGATTGGGCTGTGAATACAAGCTCTGAAGGTGTACCAGAAGTGGTTGAGAGATGCTCTGGTGGAGTGCTAACAGTTTTAGAAATAATGCTAATGAAAAACTATGTTGCTGGGAGGTCAGTGGAATTTCTCACCTCCTCTTCCACCTGTACTTTAACTCTGTGTGTGCTAAGTGAAAGAGGGCTCTCTGAGAGGCAGATCGACTGCATTCGCAGGCACTAGCCTTTTCTTACTAAGAGACTATTTTCAGTAACAGCAGCTGTTTTAAAGCTTAACATTCTTCATCCCAAAACTATGTGCAGAAGAGCAGCATTAGTCAGATGACGTTTATTTAGGCAGTAATAGTGACCAGACAACCAGATAAAATTTTTATTCTTTCTTCCAGACTGACATATTTATGATTAGTTGTAGGTATCCTTTTCTTATGTTCAAAGGACTAGGAAGCCACAGAGTTTTCCACTGCTTCTTGCCTCATTTTCTGGAACTCCTGATAGGAAAAACAAAATGCTTAATAAAATAGAAAATTTGAATTTAAGGTGGGCTGTTTAATATCTGCACAGGAAGGGCTGCAGCAAGTATGTTGGCAGTTTCTCCTCAGTGAGCACATGCCTCATCATCATCAAAAATTGTGCACAGCTCTCTTGCTTATCAACAGTGAAAGCAGAGTTTATTGGTTACTCCATATCAAGGGATACAGATTTGATGAGGCAAAAGAAATGCCTTCCTTTTGTCCATGAATCAGCTGTGAAGAAAACTCCAGAAAGAGTTTTGCCAGTTATGGCATTCCAGCAGTACATAGTGGCCGTCATTGTCACAGATGGTGTGACACTGGACTACTGGAAGAGACTGCCTCCAACAAAGTGATTCCTAACTTCATTCTTAATTAAGAATTTCACTATTCTGTTGATGGTTCATATCTGTAAGAAGGAAAACTAGAGTTTTCGTGGTTGTTCAGAACCCCTTAAGTTTCATTGTCTGTTGGGATGTTGTAACTAGACAGAAACAGATGAATACAAGAGTGGACAATGCAAGAACACAACAGAAAGCTGATTGTGATTCAGACAATGGACCTGAAAGTGAAATAATTTAAAATAATAATACCCCCCTTTGTATTTTTAGAGTAACCAAATAATACAAAAATCAGGTAAGTCAAGGACAAAATGCAGTCAGGCAAGAGAACTTCAGATGTTTCTGGGTAATTTTGGTGGTACACTCTTTATTGAGGAAAATGTTAACTTTTGATTGCTCTTACTATGATTAATTTGTAAATGAATTCAGTTAATATAAAAATCTTTAGTTATTTTGTCCTATTTGTTAACACAGACTACACTTGAAAAAACAAAGGAGCATACAGGGTAGATGAGACCTATAATGAGGCATTTAGAAATGGTGGGGTAGGAAGAGAGGGCAAAGAGAATGGCATTTCCATGTTCCATTCATAACTAATGAATGTTAATTCTTTTAAAGCTTATTGAACTCTAGTTTGCCCTCAGTGGGATCAGGCATTAAAGGGAGAGTATCTTTTATGAATTTTCTGTATGTAAACATTAGTGGGAGTTGATTGAACATAATAGGACATGTTAACTGAGTTTTTGTCCAGTATTGGCTATTTAGAGTTGTAGTATTTTATAATAGGATTTTGTTGTAGTTGTAGTATTTTATACTAGGATTTTGTTAATGAGATGAGCACATGTTCTGTGTTAACAGAAAATGTATATATAAACCCAGTGGAGGTTTATATCTTAAAGCTCTCTCACATTCCAGTTCTGTTTTTTTCTTGAATATAAAACACAAAACTAAAGTAAAAGTAAAACTAAGGTGTTTTTGGTGGTTTTTTTGGTGAACAAAAGTGAATGTTGGATATAACCTGTCCATTTAAAAGTTTCAGAATTATTTAAGTATTTGAATGGGGAAAAAAAGGGTTAAAAATAGTTTTCTATTCGGAGAACACCTCTTTAATACAGTCAAATCAGCCACTTCACAACCAGTACCACGATCCTACAACTACCGAGGAAAACCTTACATCTCTGGAATGAGTAGGTTAATTTCTCCAAAATCTGAAATACAATCCAGAATCTCAGTTGGTACATCAAAATTCAGTGGGAAACATTCCCCAGGTTTAAGGTTTGGGATTTGTTTGCTGCATCTATCTTAAGATATAGAATTTCTAGTTCATGCCTTTGATAATGGACTACTGGTTGTATGCCAGATACTAACCCACATAGCAAAAAGAGTCATTCAGTCACTGTCTAAAAGGAACACAAAATGTCTTGCATGCATAGATTCGCTCTTCTGTGATCAAATGTTCAACATTTTTTCCATTTGAGTTGTTTCCAGTACAGCATATGTGGTGCTTTTAAAATGAAGTTAGGCTTCTTTCTCTCATTTCATTTTATAAACAGATGCTTTGTGGTGTTATGCCTCCCCATGCTTTAGAAAGCCCTATCCATTAATTTTCAGATTTAGCAGAGGTTTCAGACCAAAGAGCAAGGGGAGCAAGAGGTAGTGTAGTAACACATTCCTATGAAGGAAGAGAACATATTTGTTTACCTGAAAGACTGGGGGTTTGGTCTTTTTTCAACTGCTTTTTGTGAAATTTGAATGGCATTTGGGCAATAAATCTCAGGTGTTCCTCTGCTTCTCAGCAGCTTTATGGCAAGATAACGTAGACTGAATAATTTGAAAAGACAGTGAGTGTGAACTAGTTCAAATCACAGTAGTTAATGGAGTTCCTCAGTATACCACCAGTGTTAACTGAAGAAGGTTAAATAAAAACTAAAATGGTAAAGTAGAGCAAACTAGCTAAGGAGTCAAGCTATTTCACAGCCCCATTTCTGGTGAAGGCAGAGTGAATAGCATATGTTTTTCTTGAAAGGAAAGGAGGACTGTAGAATGAGGTGTTATCTCTGTCAGTGCTGCTGTAAAGGGGTAGCTGACAAAGCACAGTGTGTGAACGAGGGGAACAGACCAGAAAAGAGAAGAACTGAGGGAATACCAAGGTTCAAAGTTATTTGAACAAACATTTTGGCATGTTACATTATTCCTAATGCACCAGTTAAATCCACGGACTATGTATATGTGCAAGTAAACATAATTTTTAAACTCATTTGCAGACTACTATTCTTTTTTTTTCCCCTCCAAATATGTGTGTGTCTCTGTGTGTGTTTATCTCAAAAGTTACCTGGGTGAAAGGGAGGTGAGAAGCCATCTTTCTCTGTAGACTGTGCACAATTCCTAGGACATTTTCTCACTTTCAGCCACCATTACAGACACCCCAGCAGTACCAGCGACCCGGGAATGCTGCTGTGCGTGGGAAGGGGTGAGCACAGAGGGTGGGCAGGCCAAAAAAATACTATCAGCAGTTTGGCAGGGAGGGGGCGTGTAGTGGAAGGACCTTGTGTGGATTTGGCTGGAAAAGCTCAACAAAGCTGGGGGTTTGGGAGAAAGCCAGCTCATGTCACCCCTCTGAAGCCAAGAGTAAGAGCCCTTCTTTTGTCACAGACCCTGTCCACTAGGATTCACCTCGTGCAATGTGTTTGCTGCTGTTGTTACCTCTACACCAGTAGCTCTTTGGATTGCCTTTCTTGCTGCCCTCCCTTACCCCTCCTCTTCTCTGTTGCTCCCCCTGTTTCATTCTCTGATGCTTTTTGCCCAGTTGGTCCACTGATGGTTAGATTCTGTAATTAGCAACCCTGATACCTAGAGTTATTGCAATTACTTCCCATGTCTTTTGAAAAGGTGTGTGCAGTGACAGATTTCCTGTGCTGAGAGTACAGAGTAGCTATCTTGAATAATGTTCCCTGCATATTTTTGTGGGAGTTGAGCAGAATTCTCTCTTTATTTATTCCAGAAATTTGAAATAGACTTTGTCAGGTCTTGGAGATTATTGCAAACTACATGGAAGGGCCAGAACCAGTGCAGATCCTTTCCATGTGGAAACACTGATGCAGAGAGTTCATAGTCTGCCTGAATAAAAGCAGAGATGCCCTGTGAGTTTAAAAATGCCTCTGGGAAGTCAGATTAACTAATCTCAGTTTTATTGTAGAAGCTGCTGCTCAGAATGGATGAGTCAGGATACAACGTATGTAGTGGATAGAATGCAGTAAAATAGAGATACTGATGAAAATACTCTCACACCTAATTGAATACAGCTGTGTTAATTACTGCCTTTAACAGGCCACAGCCGGCTCCAATTGGGTTGGGTATTATAAAAGAGCAGGTTAACTAGTTAAAGAGTCAGATGAAGTCTGGTGGCTGTGGTGTAAAGAGCTGCTTGGGAAAGCACGCCACAAGGTATGAAACTTTATGTAATATAGCAATTTAGAACCTTTGTAATGACAAACATATTGCAGAGAAGTCTTTATGACTACTTTTAAGCAACCTGCTGCTTTAAGAAGCACATCTATACATGTTGATAAGGGCAATTACATTACTTTTTGTTTATCTGCACTTGAACTCATAGCCTAATGCTGGCTATTGAGTTGAACTTAGTGGTGGCTGGAGTCCCATAGGAGAAAAATCTAAGGTACCCTGAGACAGATTTCTCTGAGTGCTTCCTTATCATGCCAGAAGTCAGCTACACTCACACTCAACACCTCTTCTCTGCCCTCAGGGCCAGCAGCTGTCTAGCACAGCCTCTTTGGCAAAGCACAGGGCAGAACCACTTTGCTTTGTAAGATCTCAGCTGGCTGCAGAGGGTCAACTGAGGTGTCATTGCATCCTGGGCCTGAGACAGAACCAGACAGTGACAGTGCACATCTGTCCTGTCCTTCTCCATGCTGCAGAGTTCATTAGCAGACATGTGTGCCACACACACGCCCAGACCCAGCCAGGGTTCAGCAGGGGACCTGAGCTGATTCCTGTTCTCTGGCTCCAGAGCAGTGAGAAACAGCCCAGGGCCTAGCTGCAGGTGTCTGCTCAGGGTCCCTTGCCAACACCCACTATGGTGTTTACTTGTGGGTTGGGTTTTGGGGTTTTATTTCCATGTAACAAAAAAATTCCCTTCAGGAAGGGCTGCTTTATTTTACTATTTAAAAATGGCTTAAGACCACCAGTCATTTTTATTTGATTCTAACACCAGATAATTACAATATGAACTCCTTGCTCAGAGGGCAGTTGTGCCAGACAGCACCTACAAATGACTTTCCTGAACTCCACTCTTACTCTAGGAGCAGCCCCTCAATCCCTGTGAAATCCTCAATCCTGTGAAACCACTGCAGTCCCTGCAAGTCGCCCTTTTTCGGTGATAATTTTACAGCACATTCAAAAAGATCCCAAACCCTGCAGCCGTCCTGCAGACTTATTTTGTAGTATAGCAGTCTGTGGATAGCAACCTCCTCTTACTGATTGTGCATTTGGTTTATATTTGGAAGACTTTCATGAACAGTTGCATTGTGGATTTATTTGTTTGGGAGGCTTTTTTGGATGTTATTTCCTTTCTGCCAAGCATTAAGACTGTGGTTGTAAGCAGTAGATAGACTGGCACAAGTTGTTACTATTGCCAAACAAGGAGAAACATACTCAAAGTAGGGAAGAAGTGTTCTAGACTTACCTCCTTCCCAGAGGTTTGGAAAGAAATCCTTGCTTTAAGTTTGGTAGGTCCAATTTGTAACCAGGTAGAAAAGTGTCACTACTTAGACATGAAGAGTTTTCTTATTCCTCAATTTTCTCTGCTGGCATAACCAGTTTGGAATGGTGCAGTCCTGTGAGTGCAGTCAGATGGGAATCTTCTGGGGCATGTGTCAAGCTCAGCAAATCCATCCCAGCAGCAAGCAGCCTGGTTTATATTTTCCTACTGTATTGCAACAGATGCTATGTTTAAGTTTTCACTTCTCTCCCAGCTGTTGAATTTTTAAACAAAATCTTTACTTAGCTTAAAAATATGACTCAACTAGTCAGGAACTAGTCAACAGTTAGAAAATAATCCTCACCCCTGTTTGACCCTTACTTTTGAGGCAGCTTTTCTTTTTGCAAGAGTTTAACTTGATGAGTTGCTGGATACACCAAACTTGACAAGATTCTGTGTCTGGCTTGGAATTGGATTAAGAATAATAAAATATAGATAGATGAACATTGGATAAACAGCATCACTCTCTCATTTTGGGCTTTGTTTCCAGCTTGCCATTGGACATTATAGTGACATGTTTAAAAACCCCAACCAAACACTAAGTTTGGATTCTCACATAAGAACTTTAAGGGACTTTAAGAAATGTCAGTGGATATTTCAGATTTGTAGTACAGCTGTGAGTGCTGATAGTATTGTAAGGGGGTGCTGTGCTTACCAAAGCCCTCACAACACTCTTTTACAATGGCAAGAACATACCAGCAATGACCCCCTCCTGCCCTACAGCAGATACAGGGTCTCAAGAGAGGTCAACAAAGTGAATGTAGTGCAGTGTATGTCAGAACTGCAATAAATTTTGATGAGTCCAAAAAGGTCTTGATGAGCAGGCAATGCACAAGGACCATACAGGAGCAGGGAGATACTCTTCCTCCAAAATATGGAGCAGAAAACTGAACATAATGAAGTGATACATTTAATCTTTTCATTTAATAGGATTAAGAGATCAACTTCTATCTAGATTTACAAATATTACAAAGAGGTTGTGTTTCTTGAAATGTGTCTGAATGTTTCTTGAAATGTGTCTGAAATGGCAATATTTGCAAATTATTTTACATAATTATTATTCCAAATAATTCATAGTCCTAGAAACTGCTGCTACTTCTTATACAAAGGGCTATAGAGTACAACAGCTAGTACCTTAACAAACCTAAATCTTGATATAATCACAGATTGAATGAAGGCTGATAATATTTAGCTTTGCCATTGGAAGTACTGTTATATTTAGTATCCACTCCTATACACAACTGTATTTGTTTTGTTTTTTTAGACTGATTTTCTTCAGATATGCTGTTATAAATGGTCACAAATAAAAGGCTTGTCTTCCAATTTATTACTGCCCTGTTTTCAACCCCTTTATCCTCTCCTTTGGTATCAAAAGGAAGAGAGCATGTTCTTTACAATCCTCATTCTATAAACTTCAGTCTGCTGTCCCACTATTTTCGCATCTCCTGTGAGTGACAAGCTCATTAGTCATTGAGGCATCACACAATCACACAGGTGGGTGTGGGGGGATGCTCTGACAAGCAATTTAATAGGGACAGGTCAATAACTAAGGTCAAGTAGCTAAAATACAATTAAAAAGAAACCAAACCACTTAATACTGTTTTTTAAAAAGTTCCCACAATCTTCCTATATTTTCTGTTATTTTTAAAATCCTACTGTTTGTTGTTCTTCTGAGATAACCTCTAACAAACCTCTTGGAGCTAGCAACTTGATTACATCTTTAGAATTACATACTTTTTAGGAAAGCAGTTCATCAAATTTTGTGGGTTTTGGGAATGACATTTCACAAGACTAAAAACTACTGAAGAGTAACAATTTTAGATTTAGATCTACTGAGATTTAATTGCAACAGAAGGCAATGTGAATTAAAAGTGAACTTGAATTGACAAATGTGTGCTATGACAAGTTTATTAGCAAATATATTTTAAAATTACTAC
>VYZP01071189.1:0-12698 GCA_013400635.1 Hypocryptadius cinnamomeus
ACATTCTATCCTGCAAAATGTCAGTTTTAACAGGAGAGGAAAACACACTTTGCACTTGGAGCACATATATATTGGCACCTACATATTATAGCACCTATGAGTTTCAGAGAGTCCTTTTTCTCCTTGGCTTTCCATTCTTTGCTCACTTCCCAGAGGGTTACAATTACAATTGTGTAAAATGTCAACAACTTGACATTTAAGGAAAATAGCAATTACTCTTGTTTAATCACAGAGCACATTTTATCACTATGCAACAGAGCTTCTCATCCTGCTGAAGACCACTTGTTTGGAAAATCCTGTTACTTCATTAAGGTTTCATGTGCAAGTCCAACAACAGAATCATGGCTTGATTTAAAATCTCCTTTTAGGTTTTCTTAAGGCTGTCTGCCTCATATGTGTAAATTATTTGTCTTCATCTAAAGATCCATTTAAAAAAAAGAACAAAACTGAAACTCAGTATTCTAAACAGAGCAAAAATTATTGTAAGTAGTTTCAGAGAAAGTTAACATATTTATAATCTCTACTTCAAGTCTGTTTCCAAAAGTGTTAAGTGACTTACTCCACCTGAGCAATAAAAAAATTCCCTGGAAATTCTCTGTATGTGATTAGCTGTGTGTGGAGACAAGAGCAAGAAAGCTTAGTTTTCAGTTTACTCCATTTAAACTAAATCACACTGGCATTCACAAAGTACAAAATAAAAGGGATAAAAATATAAAGAGGAAAACACTAGAAAAAAATCTGGGGACCAGATCTATTGCCACAATTCAAGAATGCAAGACCCAAAAATGGAAAGGAAAAAAAAGAATGTGAAAAATTTAGTCTGTAAAAAGCAATCAGCATGTCATATAGCAGAACACCAAAGACCTCAGCTACCCATGTATATGGGGAAGAAACAAATAAAATTTGATTTTGGAATGCTTTGATAATAATGGTTGACTATCATTACTAAAAGAGAAAGAATATGCAACATTAATCCAGAATCCTTATCTTTATCTCCAATGGCTATAAATCTACTTTAAGTCCTTGGAGTTGAAACAGAATTAAGTGGTACTGACTGAGCAAGTTGTCTACCCTCTCCCCTTTCCTAAAACACTTGGCAGGTTTCATCACTGCACAACAGTGAGAAGGAGGAGTGAGGTGGTTGGAAAGGGTACTAAATCAACAGACATGAAATGTATCATCATGCACCAGTAGCAGCAAGAGAAAAACCATGCACTGCCATTTAATGGAAAGAGATGATGTTTGCACGTAAGAAAAATTTTCAGGGGACTGATTGCAGCTGCTATGACAACAAGAGAGAGGATGCGACATAATGACCCCAGTGACTGTTTCATGTTGTTCCAGTGAACCATTCTAATCACCATCTGGGAAGCCAGTAGAGACTTCATTAAGTGCGTCTATTCAGTAATTACTGCATCCTTCCCTCCACCACAGCTCTAAATTTCTGTACAGTCATAGCACAGAGCTGTTGGATGTAATCATGAGGGTTCATTTCTCAGTCCTAAAAATTTCAAGCCTGTAGCTATTAGATTACTACAGCTATTAAATAGCTATTAGCTATTAAATTTGGAATCAAGTTTCAGCAGATTTGTTAGATACAAGCTTTGTCACCTGACAAGGAGAAATAGGGAGCAAAATTATATCAGCATAACCTCGCTGAAGTCTTGCAAGCAAGCCATGGAAAAGCTGCATTATTTGCCTGCCTTGTATTTAGGGCAGTTCCTTCTCCAACATACAGCGACTTTAACTGGAAAAGACCAGGACAGATCCTTTTCTCATTTAAATCATTGCCGTTCTCCTGACTGCAGTGGAGTGATGAATATTTACTGCTGGTCAGGATTCTGCCCCTTGATTTGATTTGCACTAGTACACAAATAAGTGAATTATATGTCCAGGAGCCTTTGGCTTTCTTAGTTATGCAAAGCTACAGAACTAGGAAATAAGAGCTTGTATTTACACTACATCAAAACAAATCAAAACAAATTAGCAGAGCGCAAGGGTTTAAAAGAGAAAATTTGCAGCAAAACCAGAAATCCCCAAAGACAGTTAGTTTAAAAGCTTCTAGAGTTTGAGCAGCAGCAGGGGTACAGGAAGCGGGGGGGAGGAGGAGGAGGTCTGGTTTTCAAATAGAAGAACTGTCTTGAGAGAAGGTTCTCCCTGTCAGAGCCTGCCTGCTCATGAACAGGCCTACCTGCCTGCCTAAAACTGCTCAAAAGGCACAGAAGAGTTCACACCTCTTTATTTCTTCTGAAATTTAGGGATTCTAGAAAATTTGAATCTTTAAATTAATACCTTTGTATCAATTCAGAAGGCACTGGGAGCAGGAATAGTTGGTCAAAAAGCAGAAGCAATGTCATTTCTCATCATGGTAAGACTGGGTCCCTCCTTGTAGAGAGTAACATCATTTGTTGTCTGTAAAAGAGGCCTGACTGTATTTCTTTCCTTCCTTCTTGGAAGATGGATAGGGGGAAAAACTCTTGGTCTAGGATCCAGCATAAGGAGAATAGGTGTCCTCATCTCCAGCCAGGTGTCTCCACCTTCTGCCCTATTTGCACCTTGAGTTTGGATCAAAAATCACCACAAAGTAAAACTCAGTGCTTCCATAGTAACTGGAGGGAAAGCTTTTACATGCAAAAAGTGTAAGAGAGTGTTTTCATAAAGAAAGCTACCCACAAGATTTATAAAGAACTGCTGTGAGCTAGACTAAGTGCTTCAGTGCCACATCCTTCCTCTCCAACAACACCTAAGTTACAGCAGAACTCCTCACCACTTCACTTCATTCTATAAATATATATTTAAAATTTTATTTTATACAATGGATAGGACAAACAGTGTTGCCAGATGCTTCTGGATATAAAAAGCAGAAAATTTGAGTTTTATTGAAGTTAAGCTCTCAGACAAAAATGTAATATATGCTGAAGGAAAATATCTTCTTATTAATATTTGTGGTTATCATTTTCCCAAGTTGAAAGACAGTGGACCAACCTCTAGAAGTCAATTACAACAGCAAGTAACTGGCATTCTGAGTTAATAGTCTCTCATTTGCACAGCAGTGATAAGGCAATCCAGAGGAGGAAAAAAGGCCTTAACTTCCTCTGTTATGTTTTATTGGAGGAAAACTTTGCCAAAAATCAAACAAGATCTCAGACGCAGTATCTTGTGTATATAAAACTCCATGTACTCTGAAATTTAGTAACATAAACAATGGCAAATAAAGATCTTGAAGCCTTCATCTGAAACAGATTGAGCTTTCTAGAGAAAATTAAGTTGCATGATTCCAGTTCTTGAATAGTCCCATTAAATGGCTCACACTGTGGCTCCAATCTTTCCATAAACTACCAGTGCAAGAAGTCCATAAAAGTGGAGTATTCGAAATCCTCACTAGGCCAGTGCACCTCAGCCCTCCTCAGAATCTCTGCCAGAACAGTTGCATCTAGAGGAAAAGGATGTGCAACTATCTTGTTTCTTTATACAGAAGAAAGCTACATAGTATTGTCAAAAGTTTGCCTTTCTAGTATGGCACATCCCTCTCTTCTGTAGGGATCTGTAAAGTCCTTGGGAAGTGTGCAGGTCCCACAGCTCTCGTGTCCCAACATCAATGTGGAAAGCAGCTAAAGTGAAAATTAGAACAGTTGAGAACCTGCTCTAGTTTGCTCTGCTCTGTAAGCAGATGCTGGCCAACTCCAGAGACACAAGGGTGTTTAACTACAAGCCTTCAGCAAGTAGCTCTTCTTGCACCAGGCTTCTTCTTTGCCCTCATAATTTCATGTTCGATGTAAGGGCCTGGTCTTTCACTAATTTTCATTAAAATTGTTATTAAGTCCCATGGTCAGTAATCAGTTTTCAAAACATTGTGAAGATCATGATTTCTTAGAAGTCAGTATAAATGTGAATCAATGCAAAATATTTTCTCTTCATAGTGTCATTTAGGTTGGAAAAGACATTTAAGACCATTGAGACTAATTGCAAACTGTACACTGCCAAGTATGCCAAAAGAAGCAATGGAACGACCAAACATCCTTCTCCAGCGCTCTCAACCATGCAGTTGGAGGCGATGATAGTGAAGATAGAAGTTACAATTATTACCACGCTTCCCTTCTAATAGTTCAGATATTTCATCATGGACCTACCCAAACTCCCAGTGTGTTGTTCCCACTTTATCTGGAACAGAGTTGGACAACAATTTGCAAATGTTGCATGACAACTAGTATGATTAATTTTGTACCCAAAGGGAAGCTACTTTTAAGGAAGAAACTAATATTTCTCTGTTCCTCAAGGGTATCAGCCTTCTCTCTCAGCTAATACTACAGTAGCAGATGCAGCAGCTCAACATTTCCCAAGAACTTCTTAAAAATCATCTGGACACAAGAAATAGAATTCTCATCTGATGGAAAAAAAGACATTTAAGCCCATCCCTGACACACTAATGTCGATGTGGGGTTTCTTGGATAAATTTATTTTCATCAGTATAATGATTAACAAATACTTGAATCATTTAGGTCTATCTACAACACAGTGCTAGTAATACTACATAGCATGTTTACAAAGTTTTTGTGGTTATGTGATTCAATACAATGCACACTTTACCAGATACAAAAATAAGTGTTATATAATACACTGATCATAGAATCAATACACTGTGTGCATCAAATACAGATGCACATGAAAAAAGTAGCACAAAAGCTGCAATGCAACAACTGTCCCAAGAAGCAGAAAAAACTTGAGTCTTGCTTTAAGACAATTTAAAGAGGATCACTCTAACATGAGTTCTCCCCCANTAACATGAGTTCTCCCCCACTGTTTTAATCAATCCCTTTTCACCAATAAGGAGAAACTAAATCTGAGTAGATAGAAGTGGAAAAATAACAGTTTACTAACAAGCAAAACTACAACAGGCAAAAAATTGCAGTAATTAATCACTAGATACAAAATTGATAAATCTCACAAACTCCCTGAGAGCAAAGAGAAATCCAAAATGGCAAAGTATCCCTTTCAAGATGGCATCCATCACAGGCAACCACATGTAGGGAGACAAAGCAAAAATGGCATCTGGCCAAGATGGCAGCATTTGCTGGCAACCACACAGTTCAGAAGACAAAGGGGAAAGCGTGGCAGTTAGCCCTCCTGGGAAGGCATGAGCTTACAAAGCAGTTCTAGTGGCACATGGGAATTGGCAGCACATGTGGGGTCAGCTCCATCACTCACCGCTTCCTTCTGCCACCCACTGTATTCCACCAGTGTAGGTGCTGCTGTCCTCTGAGCCACTGGTGTGTTGTGGGTGGAGAGAAACAGTCTCCCAGAATCAACATGGGGAGGCCCAGCGAGGAGCCAGCTCAAGCTTTGCACTGCCAATAGAGGTTTGCAAAGTTCACTCTGAAACAGTTTTTGATTGCAGAAATGCAGTTTTTTTCTGGGTGGCTAGCTCAGAATTCCTTCCCCCTCCCCCCTGAAACAACCTCTGCCTTAAGCAAAATGCCAAAACAGAAAAGAGAACACAAAAACCAAATCTCTGCCCACACTACCTCAGCTTTAAGGTGAAAGCCAAGAAGTGTGGCAAGGGATGAGAAAGCAAGCCAAAAGATGAAAAAGGGAACTCTGCCTGTGTGCTCCAACCTTTTGAAGCGTACCACACCTGCCTGCCCCACGATTCCAGCTCCAGACCTCCAGACATGCCACCTTAAAGAGACAGTAACCTTAAAGAGACTGTAACAATTTTTGGGCACAGACAGATATGAAATACAATAACATTTTTGATTACCCAAGACAACCTTCAGTTCTAAACCCTTAGTCATTTGACCCTAAAATTGGTCCAGTTGTATTGTAGCAATAAAGTAGTAGCAATAAAGACAGCAGAGCAACAAACCCAGCAATCCTGTTGGTTTGTTCCTGAATTAAAAAAAAAAAAAAGAAAAAAGAAAAAAAAAGGCAAACAAAAAACCAAAAAACAAACAATCCTAAAAAAACTAAACCCAAAGAAAAATAAAATGTTCATCCACCAGACTGATACAAACTGATAAAAACCCACTACTAATAATGATGCTAAGAGTGGAAGAGATTAAGATAGGGGATGCAAAAGTGAGCATATTGCAACAACATGTGGAGGGCCTTCCCATTAGAGAAAGAAATTTCAAAAGTAGCATTGGCTTGGCAGTTTCACCTTTAAAGTGCTATATGAACATTAACAGATAGTTAGGATATGTAAAGATATTTTAATGTATGTAAAGATACTTTAATGAAACAGATATCTCCAGGTTTTTTTCAAAAAGCCTAATGTTTGCATGATGTTAATGATTGTAAAACAAATTCTCCATGAATCAAAGGACTAAACAGGCATGTCCATCCACACCAATAAAAGCTTGTATCCATTATTTTTAGATTAAATTCTGGCCCAATATGTTAGTATCACCCAGGAAAAACCTTCCTGATTTCACAATGGCAAGGAAGTGAAATCTCTGTCTTCTTAAAAGTGTTCAAAAGGAATTTCTATTGATTATTATGAGTAAGCTATCCATATAGTTTAACTTGGATTTAATCTAAAAATTCAAATGGGATGTAAGCTTGCTTTGCTTCTAAGATCTATATGCATATGTATAGGGGTACACATATATATATATATATATATATGCACACCCTAGTAAGATAAGTATTTGTAGGAAAGCAGTCTGCTCAGAGAATCCTCAAATTTTGTGTACCAAGTCTATTGGAAAAAGCCCTTTCACTTTGAGAAGCCTCACTTTCCCCTAGCAAACATAAACATGAAACAGCACTCTTCAAAAAAATACAGCAATCCATCCTAAAATTCCTAAACATTCCTCAATATTTCTCATTGCCTCAGCAATTTTACTTCTTGTATTTGCGAGCTGTTACATTTATATCTTTGTGCAAAAGTGAGAAATTACAAAAGATTACAGAATTTGGAAACACTGGCTAAGTAAACAATAAAATATTGCAAAGAAAGCTAAGGCTCCCAAGGATGACATTCTGGGCTCATACGAAGGAAATGCAGCTAGCAAGCTGGAAACCTGCAATCCTGGAGCCCAGGCTTTCCTGAGGTAAGGTTCCAAAGCAAAAGCACTGCAAACGTCTTGATGAACTTGGGCCAAAACCCAAGCGAAAACGAAATAATGTAGAGCAGCTGCATATCAAAAGCAAGTTTCTTGGGCAAAAGAAATATAGAAGACAGAATGCAAAACCAATACAGGCAAAAATTGCAGGGCATCTGTACGTTTTAGAGGCACATATTGACAAGTGGCAGTTGACAACAGGTGTCTTTTAGCTGTACTTACTGGAACTACTGAGAAAGACAGGAAAGAAAGAAAAGAAAAGAAATGAAAGAAGAAAAATTGAATCAGGCTTACCAATTGTAAAGTCATAGCCATCAATACTGAATGTAGCACTCCGGCATTTTTTAAATGCTTCCTTTCTGCTGCTTGGGTCTGTCATGATTCCTGCCAGTTTGTATTTTCAGTAGCTGCCTTTCTCTCCCTCGTGGAAGCAGAGCACTCGAGCTCCCTCTTAGCTGTCCTTGAGTACCTGCCTGTGGCAACGCACACACACAATGCCTCACATCTTCTCACAGGGATTTGAGAAGCGTGCACCCAAGAATTTTCTCCTCCCCCAAACACTCTCATTGGCAAGTTACCTACATGCCTGCTCAGAGTTCAACTGGTTAGAGGCTCCCCTGTCAAAGCCGGCAGTCAATTAGTGAGAGACTACCAAGTCAATAAGCCAACTGTAGCTGTCAAATCTCTGTGTAGGAGGTAGCACACAAAATAAAACCAATAAAAGGTTAGATTTAGCTGTTATCTACCCACTGATGCTCCCTGTATTCCCTGCTATGCTGCAACCAGATTCTGTGGCTCCTATTACTCAGAGGGATTTCTGATTTGCAGCAAATTGTGCTCAGATTTCAGCTCTTCAAAGAGAGGCAGTGTGTTTTAATAATTCAAGATAAAATGAATCAACCCAAATACATTACACCATCTGCTAGTTATGTAAACAGTGAGTCTCTAGAAACTCAACTGAGAGCACAGAACTAGATTATCAGTAAAGAAAACACAGGAAAACAACATGTAATTTAGCAGTAATGTTGATAAGCTGAGCAAAATGTTCATGCATGCACACACACAAAACAGTCTTCCAAGCTCTTCCTTCTCCTTGTTGTTTATCATGGTTTGCAAACTTATCTCTGTAGTTTTTTTACCTAGTAACGTTTAGAAATGTTGACTCAGAGTACATGCTAGCAATCCATTGAAAAAGGCAGGCAAATCCTAAGAAGAGACAAAATTTAGAGTCAAAGCTGGCAAAGTTTTCACAAGAAGGCAAGCCAAAGTGTTGGAATGTTGGGGGACAAAAGACAGATTATGGACTTTGGACCTGGTTAACATAAGAGATTTGAAAATAGGATGCCTTGGCAAAAGCAAATGGAACTTTGAAAATTAGACCTAGATTGAAAGAAGATTAAATCAAATGGGTTTACAGGAGAAAGAAAATCCCATTAAACTCTGCAAGCAAGAGGTGTTGCTATGTGCATAAGTCTGTGTATGTGATTTTAACCTAATCATAATACACATTATAACCTAATCATGTGTATGTGATTTTAACCTAATCATAATACACATTACTAGTCTCCTTGAAATAGTATATAAGCATTTGTGTCCCACAATAAAATCGGATTCTGATCACCGAGTCAGTCTCCCTGTCTCTCTCCATCGCCGACAATTGGTACCTCTGTGCGAAGAAATGAACCAGCGTGACTGGCGGGCAGTCGGCAAGCCCTTGGAACTGATAGTGACTGTGAGAGAACCGCGTCTGGGCCTGCAATCGCCTGTCTGCTGCGACTGACAGATGAGCCAGAGGAACTAAAGGAATGGGAAATGCCCAAAGAGAGACAAGTCCATGAAACCACGCTTGCCCTCCTGGACAAGCATGACTCCCCCATCCTAAAGGAGTCCCCATCCTAAGTCACTTTTACTCCTATCCTGGAAAATACTTTTTAACATGTTGAAAAAGCAAGAGCAGCCGGATGCTGCTGGCCCCCTACCCCACTCTGTCTTTCCCCACTCTGACTCTCCCTGCCGGCTTGAAACTGGCACCTCTGATACTGAAGAGCAGGGGCAGCCATCAACCACACTCCTGCCCAGACAAAGGAGGGGGAAGGCATCCCTTCTCATGGTCCTTAGCAGTTTATATCTCTGACCGGCTCTAGCAGGAGGAGGGGGGAGCCTTTGATCCAGGGCCGATAGACTCAGGTTATGAGACTGATCCATTCCCTCCTGACCCTCATGGTAACTGGATGCAACTAAAGAAAAATGCCTTTAAAGAGGAGGACCTCCAAACTTGCGGGAAATGCCGGCATTTGAAAAAGGACTGTTTTGAAAAGGGGGAGGCCAAATCCCAAACTCCCAGTATTTGCCCTTGGTGCCGTAATCAATGTCGGTCCTAGTATGATTTTGAAGGGCGTCTGATAACGGGAAACCAAAGCCGAAGCACGGAGCGGCACCACACGAAGACTCAGATGCCCCAGCTGATGCCTCAGAGGGACCGCCGCAAGCCTCAGCCCAATCTCTCCAAGCAGCCTTCGCCGGACCACAGGCAGCCCTGGCCAGACTGTTATGAGTGGAAAAGCTGTCCATTTTTTTTAAGTTGCAGAGTTAACGAGTTAAACCAATTGCTGCTAAATTATAGTTTTAACTGTTTGTTGTTAATAATTTCATGTTGTAACCACCTATTGTTAATAGTTTTTCTTTAATTACCTGTTGTTAATGGTTAAAAATCCCTGTAAGTCGGTATCCCCCTCCACTGCCCGCCAGTCCCTAGACTGCCACCTGAGACCGGGGAGGTGACAGCGAACCTGGTATGCAGATTGGAATACACCCAGGATGCAAATGGACAGGAATCTACCCAAATCCAGCCAAAAACCTCTAAAACAATGAGCCAACATGGAATTAAGAGATCACTCAGATCTCTTAATATCTAGATAATGTCTAGATATCAGGAACTGAGTCCAGTATCTGCTGAAGTCCTTTTTACCTCTCGCCCTAACCTAAAAGGATGTCTCCTGGAAGGAGGACCTTGAAAATAAAATTGAAAAAACAGGAATCTACTACTGCTCCCATGAGGACAGAATCCCCCGCTCTGCCTGCATACGAGCAGACACAGCTGCTTCATACCTCCTCCTCCGTGCCACCTCCTGGGGAGCAGCACCAGTGGCGTTTATGCGACAAGACCCATTGGTTCTCCCCACCTGAGCTGGTTTTTATTTAATAAAGGCATTAAAAAGGAGAAAGATCTCCTGCCATATTTATTTCAAGACCACTGTGGCTGACATGTGACCAGCCATACCAGGGAGCACAGGACTGGACATATCAACCAATACCACAGTAACATTACTTCATCCATCTGTTCACTTGATTCACACAGGAGTTTTCGGACCACCTGGACAGCATATGCATACTTTGTTTGTTCTCCCTGGAGCTACTGACTCTGACTNTCCTGCCATATTTATTTCAAGACCACTGTGGCTGACATGTGACCAGCCATACCAGGGAGCACAGGACTGGACATATCAACCAATACCACAGTAACATTACTTCATCCATCTGTTCACTTGATTCACACAGGAGTTTTCGGACCACCTGGACAGCATATGCATACTTTGTTTGTTCTCCCTGGAGCTACTGACTCTGACTCTAGGCATGGACCCCCCAGCCGCCCTGTGCAGTCCCAGCCAGGAGTCATATAGCCCAACTCATATTTTCCCCGGCAGCACCCCTATCTACATCCCTGATAACTAAGAAGGGGGGTGGGGGTGGATGGGTTTGATTCCACAGTGGTCCCACAGATTTTATGGACACAGTGTATTACATCTGAGCGTCCAACATGCCAATGCAAAATGACTCTGAAAGGCAGAGAGACTCCTAACAGGACCCATTGATACTGGACCCAATGTGACTGTTATCTCAAAAAGCCAATGGCCCAGTGAGTGGCCACTAATGACTATGCCTCAGGTACTCCAGGTCATGGGTGGAAATCGTGAAAGCCTGCAAAGCCAACACTAGGTGCAAATAACACGGCCTGATAGGCGGATCACCACAGTTAAACTTTTTGTGTTGTTTGTCCCCCTGGTTTTGTGGAGGAGGGATGTGTTAACACAGTGGGGAATTATTATGAATTCAGATTTTGTAGAGGAGTCATTGGGGACACTCCACACCCCCACAATGCTCCCTGGCTGAAGCGCCCCAGGCACTTTGAAGCATTGGAAGGAGCAGCCCAGCTATCAAAACGCACAGTTCATACAGATCTAAAGCCCTGAGGGACACCTAGCCCTGGTCAAATTTCCAGTTACTTGCCTTTTTTTTTAACAATGTATTTTGTTGTGAATTTTTTGGTACAGCTATTTAGTACTATATAACTACATCTCTTTTGGTTTAGCCTTCAATGTTTATATGCCATTACTCTTACTAAGCCAAACTTAAATCTATCCTACAAGCAATCTTTAAAGCTGCTGCAGGGGGTGCCCCCCCCCTCCCCCCACCGCCTGGCACCACCCAGTGTTGAGGTTTACCTTCTAATTTTAGTAACTTGTGATTTATGATTTTTAATAGGACTGTTACTGGAAAAATGCAAAGGTGTTGGTATAGAGGTGGTGTCTTTTTACATATTAGTAACATAGCAAAACTACATAGTTCACTAAGAGGAATTGGATAGTTTTAAATTCAAGATTCTTTAGCTCACATTCAAGACAAACCTTGAACTTTATCTGTAGTGATTTTTTGAGACTTAACTCCACTGTCAGCGTTGTTAAGTGCTTGCTTTTTACTCCATAGTTCTAACAATTTTATTGTAAAGGTTTCAGTACAGTTGTTTATTTGCATGTTGCTTACTCTGATGGTTAACTGTTATATGACAAATTTTCAGTAACCTTTCTGTAATAATAGAGTTTAAATAAGTTAATTCTTTTTAAGATTGATTTTTGTTTAGTCTCAGTGATGTTAACTTTAAGTTCTTTTAGAGATACATTATTAAGGTTAAGTTTTATTGAAGTTGATTTTAATTTTTTTTTAAGCATAGCTGTTTGAATTACAAAATATAATTCCTTTGCTATGCAAGTGAATGACGTAAAGCCTGAATGAATTTTTGTCAAGATTTGCTCATTTAAATGACAAGATACAGCTTTTTTACTATAGCAATAAGAACAATTTTTGCTATTTTATTTTTCATAAGTAATACTGAAGAATGAGAAACAATTCCATATTATGACTGTAATTAGTTATGAGTTATTTAATGCTTTCTTTTACTTTTTTGCTTTAATGTCATATATGTCTAGGAAAATATAACCTCAATTTCTTAAGACAATTTCTACTGATATATTAAGTAACCCTGATTATCCTGTTAATCTTATTATGTGAATTCACTGGCTTTTTATAACAAGCATTACTTTATTCATTTGCTATTTGTCTATGGTGCTGTTATGGATATATTAGTAATTCGTGCTGGGAGAATATAATTATTAGAATAATATAATGTAATATCACCAAAGGGAAAAGGGGATTGCTTCACTGGGTGGCTTGAAACCGCAGCTGGCAGCCTTAGTGTCATTAACATACGAAGTGAATCTAGCCTGCACAGGAGATGGGTGTTTTCCTGGCATGTACAGCAGGATGCTCAAGCCATGATGGCCCGTGAAGATGCTCCTC
>VYZP01071191.1:0-17324 GCA_013400635.1 Hypocryptadius cinnamomeus
GGGCTCCAGGTGGGACCCAACAAAAGCTGAGCAAAGTGGGGTGATGCGTTTACCTCTGACTTACATGCCCTTTTTGATGCCAACCAGCGCCTTGTTGGCTTACCCTGCTGCAACAGAACCTTGGTCACTCACCAAGCTGGGTTCTCCTCAGGATTCCCAGGCCTCTTTCCACAGAGGTCCCTTTTCACAGAGCTGGTCCCCAGCCAGGAAAGTCCCAGCCTGTGCTGCACAGGTTGTCCCAAATTCAGGACCTTACACTTGTGCTTATGGAACTTCATGGTGGTTTTTTTCTCCCCTCTCTTCCAGCCTGTCCAGATCTTCCTGCAGGGTCAGCTCTTCCTTCCAAAGTGTCTCCTTCCCGACATCATTTGGTATCATTTGCAAAATTTGTCAGGGTATGCTTCATGTCATCATCCAGATCACTTAAGAAGATCAAAAACAATATTGGGTCTAATATGGATGCTTTGGGGACCCCACTTGGGACAGTCTGCCAGTTTGGAAAGGATGTATTTATCATGAGCCCCACCATGTGTCACCTGTCAGCCAGTCCCACACCCATCCCACAGACCCCTTGCCTAGAAAATACTGAATAATTTATTTTAGCAGAAGGCTGTAAAATATATATTGAAAACCTTGGAGGAATCCAGCTGCATTGTTGCCTGGAAAATAGAAAAGATCTTCCCAGAAACATTAGAGTGAATATAAAAGCAAACCTTTACTTGAAAGCTTTCAGGTATACAATACAAAATCACATGTGATAGAGTAATTCTACAATTTTTATATGGTTAGTAAAGTAGTATATCTATCATCTATTATCCAGTTAAAAGTTAGTGTATTAGGTAATAATTCCTGGGGTCCTGCTCCACTGGAAGCAGTCCAGAGGTTTCTTTAGTCCCACTTTTGTTATGTGTGCTCCAGATTCTAGTTGGAAAAAAGAACTTCCTTGTAGTTGGTTTTCTTCTTGGAATAAGACTAAACAATATTTTAGGACTGTTTTTAAAAGGTCAGCTTATTGCTCCTAAATGTAGGGAATAAAGATAGGAAATGTGCTAGAAGCTACAGCCATGCTTTAGCAATCTACAAATAGATGAAAAATAAAAAAAGCTAAAAATCTAAGGCATCAAGATAATGGTCACTGTTCACATCAGCCAAGCAGAGGGCTTCGTCAGAAAG
The DNA here is from genome assembly GCA_013400635.1 of Hypocryptadius cinnamomeus. Taxonomy (NCBI): domain Eukaryota; kingdom Metazoa; phylum Chordata; class Aves; order Passeriformes; family Zosteropidae; genus Hypocryptadius; species Hypocryptadius cinnamomeus. The sequence goes on from VYZP01071191.1 coordinate 1,174, forward strand.
GGTGGTCAGGTTTGTTGAGTGCAATTTGTTCTTGGTGGATTAATGTGGCATTTTCCTAGTCATGTTCTTCCTCTCCTTTTGATAACCCTCAGGAGGATCCATTCCAGAACTTTCCCAGGGACCAAAGAAAGATTGGTGGGCTTAAAATTGAGTGGATCCTTCATCTGAGACCTTGTAGACTGGTGTTCCATTAGTCTTCTTCCAGAATTCTGGGAAGTCCTCCAACCTCCATGGCTCCAGAAAGAAGCAAAGAGAGAGAATCTTCTCAGTCATGTCAGCCAGCATTCCTAACACCACTGGTGGATCACAGAATGGTTTGGGTTGGAAAGGGCCTTAAAAATCATCTTGTTTCACCCCCTGCCCTGGGCACCTTCAAAAAGAACAAGTTTCTCCAAGTTCCTTTCAACCTGGCCTTGAACCTTCAGGGATGGGACATCAGCGTCCATCAATTTTTAGGGGTCAATCTTCATCTTCATGGTTTTTCAACAGTGTAGATATTTTTTTTTTCATTTCTTCTTTAAAAATCCAGGCCAGCAGAGTCTAGAAAGTATTCCATTGGCTAAAAGTGTTGAACTTAGAACATTCATCTCATAGGGAGAAGTAATTGGGCTGGTCAATGTGTTCTGTTTCAAGGGAAATAAAACCAAAATACCATCAAACAGAAGCAGAAAAAAAAACCAAACCCAAAAAACAGAGTCCAAAGGGAGAGAGTGTGACTGGTGAAAACTGATAGAGCAGGAGCAAAAGTATTGACTCAGTAAACTAACTGCTGGAAAAAGGTGTTTTGACACAGAATATTCTGAGATTTCAATGTGCAGGAAAAAAGATGTGTATTTTCAGAAAATATGTACCTACACTTTGGGAAAGGAAGTGAGTGATGAGTTCAATGGTGATTTTCAGTGAGAGAATTTCAAATCCTTACATTAATTATTTTGCTGCTTGTGCATTTGCATAAACATGATTAGGAGAATTTAGAACTCTGTTGGGTGTAAATTAGACATATTGGAATTATGCTGATTGTCAGATATACCCCATCACCCAGAAAAATTATAATGAGTGTTTGTGATTAAAGGAAGTTTGAAGAGTTCTTGCTAATTTAGAATATTAAGATGGGCTGGGGGTGCTAATGAAGTGCAAAATTAAATTCTAACAATTACGTAAATACGGGCACAAATAAAACTAAAGATATTGTTGGACTTCCAGGGACAAGACAAACTATTTTGAAACTATCAAAAGATAGTAAAGTAAAATAAATTTTTAGGTTTGTATAGTGCTGAGGGTGTATCTTGTCTGGATGTGGTTTCATAATATCCCACAAAAAACCCCAAACAACTTCCTGAGCTTAATCTACATGATAATCTAACAGACAAATGAATTTATTAATGTGGCAGGAATTTGCTGGACCATTAATATAGTCTGACGTCTTCATCATCAAAGGTAGGAAAAATTATCACATGATAATGAGTAGTTAGAAATTTATCCTAAATGAGAGAGAATTGATGATTTTAGTAAGACAGAGTCACTACATTTTGCTCCAGTAATCATGATGAAGAACAGCCAAGTTTTCTTGATAATACATGAAGTCTTGCACGAAACAAAAAATGTTTACTACTTCTTCTCCTGAAATGAGCAGAGATGCACTTCCAGAAGTAAAAAATCTTGAAAATACGATTTAAAATATGTACATATTTTCAGTAATATTGTCTGCATGATACTTCAATGTTTATCTCCATTTGCATTTCAATAGGTTGCAAACACTTTTAACAAAGGGAAAGATTTTAAGGGGCTAGAAAAAAAGATAGAGCAGAAATAGATATATACAGCTCAAACTGTATCAGGCAGTGATGTTATCTTAAAACCACCAAAGCAAGGAAACTTGAAATTAATAGGTAAGATTGATTTATTTTGTTACTTTAAATCCATAAGGCCATTTTTGTATTGCTTTCATATTTAGTTTTTTATACTAACAAAGTGAAAAACAGAAGTATTCACTTCAGCTAAATATGTTTAGTTTTACTTCAAATTTTTGAAGGAAGAGAACAATCAAATAAAAATCTTTGAACCCTTTATAAAATGATTCTCTTATGCTTTTTGTTATTCATTGAACTGTAGCAGTAATAGAAAAGCTAAATAATTTTAGCCAGTTGTTCCAAACCCTACATTTTCAGTTTTGAGTCTCACTGGCATTTTCAAACCTCAGATTTGATCATTCAAATTAGAAGAAATATTATGGAAATACATTTTTTGTGTGGTGCTAGTATGAAAAAAATGAATTTTCATATTAGTTTTGGAGCCCTCTCTAAGAGTTGCACATTGCCTCCTGCTTGCCTTTGTAGTTCTTCTTCCTTGTGTTGGTTTAAACAGTAGCAGAGATGGATTTAAATGACTTCAAGTATTTAAAAGATGCTTTTGTGAAAAACTTGATTTCTTGCAAAATCTCTGCTGCCACTCTCTTTTTACTGCCTTTATAAACACCTAATTCACCCTCTTAAAACTGTAGTTGCATTTGAATTGCCCTGCAAAGCCCTTCAGAAATGTGGCTGAACTTTGTTTAATTTTAAAAACTATTGACATCTCCACATCTTGGGTGATTCCATTAGTGACCATGACTCCTTACCTAGAACCTCACATGTGCACTGGTTTAATTCTAAACAGACCTTGATGCCCAGATGCAGATTTTCTGTGTATTTGCTGATTCAATTCAATATTTACCTTGTATTTACCTAAATTTCCTTCTTTTTTTTTTTTTTTTTTTTTTTTTCCGTAACCACTTCTGCTCCTAGTGATGGTGCAAACATTCCAGACTACTGCAGTAGTGATAAATGGTGTTCATGCCTTAGGGTGATACCTAAGTAAATTAGCTGCTAAAGCTAAAATCTTCAGTTTCAATTTTTGATGCTGTTTTGCAGCACTGGCTTTTCATTCACCACTGAGTTGGCTTCACTCGCTTTGTGATTTAATTATTCTTCACAGGGTAATGAAAATTTAGAAATGTATAAGGAAGACAAATGCCGTTTTGCAACTGAAGCTACACAAGAACACAATGGCTAGAGAATAATGCAGAGACTTCTGAGCTGCAGAAAGCACTTTAAAAGCTTTTAGAATGTGCAATGTGCACTCTGTAGAAACAACTTTTTGCCTAGAGGATTCAAGTACTTCTATATTTTAAGATGCAGAGCTCTTTAAGCCATAAAATCCTTTTTATCCTTTCCCATCTGTTTAGAAGAGTCAATATCAGATATCCAGGGGAGAATGGAAGAAGAAATTATTTTTACGAAATAGAGAACTGCTGGAATAGAAGATTTGTCCTCACATTAGCAGGACTTTGCACACCTTTCTCTGTGATTTTTTTTTTTTTTTTTTAATTTTTGGCTCCCAGGTAGGCAGGAACATGACACTTCCTGGAGCTAAGGCCATCAGAAATTTGTGCATATTTGCTCTCTCACAGAGAGGGAGAAAACAAAAAAAAGAAAAGCACAACTAATGCAGTTCTAGACTTGTTTATCTGTTTATTCTCCCATAAGTATTAAAGACAAATTTATGACTGTGCTGGCAACTTGTGTTTGCTTGGTTTCAAGGCAGAATACAGAAAGATTTTTTGAAGATTTTGGTTTTTTTAATGTACATTGAATGTTCAGTCATTTGCTTTCCACCTTTTGTGCCTGAATTTCTTCATTTGTGGCTCCTTCTGTGTGTCCGAGACAATATTTCATTTCCAGCCCACCAATGATCACGCTTTCCTCAATCCTCCTAAAACCCCTACTCTTCTGCAATAAAAAACTATATTTTACTCTTTAATTATTTGTCCTTATCCTTTAGTTATATGTCCAGGAAATACATCCATCATTCACAGGCATAATCTCATGCCTGACTCTGTTGACATATTAAATACTGAAAGAAATATTTTTAAATGTAACAGGTTAAAAATGTTCACATTTCAGTTTAATTTCATGTATTAACTTCTCCCTATGCAATTGGTTTTTGTTTGTTTATTTTTTTAATGGTCAGCTGTTTTATTTCTGCTTTTGGAGTTTTGGACTGATGTAAAATATGTTTGGATAGATTCAGGCAGCAAATATGAATGCAATTTAAGTCCATTAGCCCTGAAAGATATGGATTTCTTACTATTTAAATGCCTTGGAGAAATATTCTTAGCTATTTTTTAAAAATCCAATCTTTTTTATCACCAAATTTCTCCAAGCAAAATTAGAATTGTCCATGGGGAAAGGAAATGCTTTCATTTGAAACACTCATGTTCAAGTTGATTCATTTTGTTTTGAACTCACTGTTTAAAATGAGGTAATTAAACACTTCAATTTCATTGTTTCAGGGGCTTTTTACTCTTAATTGTCCATTGTCAAGTAATATTTACTCTAAATCAGGATTATATAGTGATAAAAATACTTTATTTTTACTGGAGAGAAACCAAATCATTTAGTAAATATTATTTGTTCCTTTATTAAAGCAAATCTCATCCATTGTAGGAAATTTATATTTCAGGTAAGTGGGGCAGACAAAAGTCTCTGGCTCACAAGAAAAAACTCAACTGAGAAGGAAAACACTGCTAATTACAGGTGCAGGTTAAGTAAATCCACCATTACTTTTCTATCAAATAAAAATTACAGCATCATGAAGGATTCACAGCTCATTAGCCCACAGCTGCTTAATGCAGGTGACTCTGGCCTCAAAAATATCTTTAATTGTCCTAGAACCCTGAGACAGCAGCCAGGCCCTGTGAGCAGACAGCTGTGGATGTGCTTTTCCAGAAAAGATTTCAGAAATTCTTTTCTTCTTTTTTTTTCACTCCCTCTGGTTGCATAAATATTCGAACAGAAAAAAGCCCAACCAAACAACAGCAACAACACCCCAACATGAAATATCAGTGAACGCATTTGTACATTTATGAGTTAAATGTATCTTTTGCAGCACGCATAAATATGAAGAAAAAAATCACTATGGGCTATCCTGAAGAAATGTATGAGTGGCATAAGTGTAAAGAAATCAGTGAAAGAGATAATAGATCTTTTAAGGACTAGCAGGGGTGAATTTTAAAATTTCATTTGCCAGTTTTTTACAGTGCTGTTAGGGAAAGGAAATATGAGATAGCATGAAAAGAAACATATATATTTGCAATGTAACAATGAGCATGCCAGGCTAATGCATAGAGATTCAACACGTTAAGAATTAACTAAAAGTGAATACTACAAAGCACTTTTGTGAGTGGAAAAATAGCATTGCTCTATAAAATGATCTTCTGCTTCATTTGGAAAGCTAACAGGTAGAAACAGCAATAACATCCACAACAAAAATTAAGGTTGCCCAAAATAATGGTAAAATATTCAAGATGTCTTTCCTTGAATGCCTTACCTTGATTTTTCTATTTCTTACATAGCTACTTAACATATCAAAATAATAGTAGTGAGAAAGACTAGATATTGACAATAATATAGACTCAGTTGGTTATATAGTTATTTGGCTAGCATTTATTTTCTCACAGAAACAATAGTGATCAATGCTGATATACAATTTCTTTTAAGGTACTGTTTTAGAAAATAACATAGTATATGGCATATACCTAAATATGCTATGTTTCCTTATAAAAGGATCACATTGAAATGGATGCTGTGGTTGAGCCTGTTATTCTCTTTCAAATTATGCATTTTCATTATATAATTTGGACTAGCTCAAGTTGTTATCAAAGTCATTGTATGTTGTTTGTATTGTATTATTTGAATTTCTTGTGTCTCATCTTTCTCTGTCCTTTAGGTTCTGGTGTTTCCTCTTGCATACAAATTTGTCAACACCATTTGCAGCTCACTTTTCTGATTTCAGTGCCATTATTCTCTACCAAAATGTATCCAAAGTTTCATTTTCATTTACAGGTCTACAAGAACTTTTAGGAAAAAATGGCTGATGTCAAATTAGTTTCTCCTATACAAGGTATAGAAGTCAAGTGTTCATTTTATTTCCATTGGAAAAGATCTTGAGGTAGTGGCTTTCCAAATGATTGATCTAAGCCATTACTGAAACTCCAGCTTTTATTAGTTTTTGCCCATAATTTTATTTTATGATGCCATTGACTTCACTAAGAAATTTTACTGGAGATTGAAGTCCTTAATAGCAATATCTGAGTAAATCTATTATTAGGAAATAATGAGTTCAAATGGGTTATAAAAATTTCAGGAAACTTGTGAGATTTTATATCAAAGAGGTCAGAGGCAGCAAAAAAACCTAAATTGTGAGCATGGGAGGATAGAGAAGTTTGGACTGAAAAAAAAGCCTGGAGATCCTGCAGTTTAACTTTAGCAGTGTCTTATAGAATAAAGTCCAGAGATTCTCTACACAAAATATTCCAAAGCTGACACCCCTCATGATGAAGGATATTTTTCCTCAACTGCTTTCAATATTTATTTCTCTACAAGTGCTGTGATGAAAGAGAATGATCTACAAGATTAAAAATATGTTTGATGTGATGCAGAAGGGGTTTAGCTATTTTTCTCTTTTTAATTTTTTAGACCACGACACCAGAAGTGATTGAAAAGATGAAACATGGGTTTTACCTGTAGACTAATGCAATTAATTTCCAGAACCTGGAAACCCCAGAGACTTCAGCTTCAGGGAAAAAGAATTTTATTTTTGTGATATTGAGGAGCAATTTCATTCACATGAAGTATTTGTCTCACTCTGAGTGATCAAGACTGTGCTAGATTATATCAGGTTTATTGCTGGTTTTAGACAAATTTATTTAAATTGTTTTTAAGAAACAGAGAAGATTAAAAAAGGACAGTATCTAATCTTCAATCCATGCTATATATTTTGGGGCCAGAATTTCCTTACTTTTTATGCACGTATATAGCTTTTTAGCACTTCAGTTAATCATAAACATCTGTGGTATTAATCAGTAGTGACAATGTATCCATTTAACTTGTGCTATTCCATGGGTAGGTTAAATAAATTTTATGGCTTTCATGAAATAGGGGAAAATAATCAAACCTTAAATATTTTTACAAATAATGTACAAAGAGTCATGATGTAATTATGATCAGGTCACCACAGCTGCTGTAGCCGGGAAGAATTCTGAATTCTAGTCAAGAGCTTTCACATTAATAGACATTAAAATATTTAGAAGTCCTTTTTCCTGACTTTAATACTGAAAATTTTGCTTTTCAATATTAGCATGAAGAGGGCCAGAAGACAGTTACAAATCTTGTCTGATAAGGCTATGAAAACCACAAAAAACCAGTTATTTATATATTCTTTATGGATCTACTACAACATCCAGAAAAGAACCACTTCTTTTTTCTGTGCAAATGCCAGTTTTTTGGTATCCTTTGGCTTTCTTTGCTGGTCGATAATGTTGACACCTTATAAAAGGTGTATTGTCAACATCAGAAATTAGGAATTTTCTTCAGGAAGGTGGATTTGTTGCTATATGAATATTTTAGAAATAAACCAGTGTTAATATAAAGGTTTCTTTGGCTTTTCAGACTCCAAATGTAAAAGCTGTTAAAATTTCCTTTTTTTGTAGTTAACTACTTTTTCTAAACTGTAAAATTATTTACCAGAAACAAAATATTTTAGAATGAGTTAGGTACTTGAAGCTCAGTTATATTCTCAGCAACCAGGTACTGAGAAACTGCATGAGAAAGGTTTGAGACTTTTAAATGGGAAGCTGGATACAGAAAATAAAATAAACAGCATTTCTGCTCCCTGGACTGGAAAACTAAAGGAGAGTAGTGAGAGAACTGACTCTATTTTATCAGAGAAGGGCTTTTTTTAAAGTTGTGGTTTTGATGTTACCCTCAACCTACATTTTCTTTCTCTTCAAATTCTATGGACACAATAAAAGAGAGATAATAAAAGAAAAAGATTCAGTTTAAGGAGTTGCTCACAAAATAAAAGAGAGGTGGTATCCTGCCTCCAATAGGTACCTCAGGTGTGATTTCAGAAATACAGCTTGTGTTTTAACTAGGTCAATTTATATTTGTTTAAAATTTTTGCTTTCAATTTTTTTGCAGACTGATTTCACTCTTTTTTTTTTTCCTTTGCAATGCAAGAATTAGACCAATTTAAAAAACTAAAACTAGAGAAAAACATATAAACATCAAAACTTACATTTAAATGCATTGTGTGCCAGTTTTTTCTCCCAACTTGACTCTGAGATTCTTGGTACAAAAAAGAGGCTTTGCTGTGCTCAAAATGAAGATGAATTGTTTATTTTGGCTGATTTTTATTTTGTACTTACAGAGAAATGGATATGCCTTTAGACAAGGATTGTTATTACTTTCACCATATTAAAAATTAGAGCTTGTAATGAGAAAAAAAATATTCCTTTCTTTTTCACTGGATTTGTGTATAAGCAGAATTTCCTGCCTTACTCCTCCCTCCCTCCCTTCCCCCCCCCCTTCCCCTCTCCCCCCCTTCCTTTCTTTTTTTTTTTTCATTCTCCCAGTTTACTCCTGACAAGCATTTACTCTGTCTCATATGTTTTTTATAACACATATTTTCACTAAACATTAGGTCAGTCTGGAGGGGTGCAGCAATGTGTTGTGTCTGCACAATTGTAGCAGAAAATTCAGCCTGCAAAAATTTATTTTAATTTCCTGTCTATCCCCTTTATCCAGCATCCTCATCTTCAGCTGATGCTGGAAAAGAACCCAACTGACACAGCTGAGCATTGCTGGGCTCTGATTGACTTTAATTCCTTGTGCCTCATTTAATATGAAGTCTTCCATAACTTCAGAATATCAAGAACATGGAACAACAGGGTTTTTTTTTTCCTTTTTGATGTACATAAAGCTAAATTCATCTAAAACCTCACAAGTCTGAATAGTTAAAAATAGATCATATCTTGCTTAGATTATCGTAAATCTTTAACTGGGCAGTGAGGCATTCTATACATACATTCATAATTCTACAGCATTACTGAGGAGTGATGCATTGGCTAAAAATCTTTTGGGCTATTCGTGTGGAAATTATACTCTACATAATGTCTCTGTCAAAATTTGCAAGTTTATCTTGTAGGAAATGAGAGAGATGTGCTTCATTTACTGACTTGGATTTTACTTCCTATTTAGAGGAAACCCCCATATTTTCTGTAATTCTTATAATCAATGTTGTCACTCCTATATTTTCCTTTTGAAATTCTGTTTCCCTGAGCACTGATTTCAGTGCAGCAGAAAGTTTCCTGCCAAACCTTTTGTGTGGTTGTGGGTAAAATCATGGCATGTGATTTGCTGTTTTATTATTAAGCTGTTTTCTTGCACAGCTTAATAATAGCACATGAGGCTTTTGATTTGTGTGGAAACTCCATTTCAATTAAATAATTAGTAAACCTTAAAAAAAGGAAAAACAAAAGAAAAAAAAGAAAAGAAAGGGAAAAAAAAAAGAAAAACAAATAGTGAAAGGTTATGAAAAGGTTGGTTTACATTTTTTATTTGTTCCATTTCAGAATAACCTTTTGGTCATCTCATGTTGTTTCAGTCAAAGGATTCTGGTCCAAATCCAAAACACTTTGTGGCTATTAAGATACCTTCTACATTTTAAATTGTCTTTCTAGTTGTGCTGTATGAATCTTTATTCAGACATTTCCATTTGCTCTATGTAGTTTGGGAGTAGCTGATATCTGGAAAAAAAAGCATTTGGTACTGCCCAAGTTAAAGTGAGTGAGATCCTGGTATTTCATTGCAGCTGGAAATGAACTGGAAATAAACATTGAACAACTCCAAGCCATCAGGTCCCACTGCTCTGAGCTGCTGCTGAAGGACCATTACAGGCTATAAATATACATTCAGCATCCTCAGCAAACACAGGCTGAGCAGGAAATTTGGCTTCAGTTTCATCATCCAGAAAAGGGTGAAGCTGTTCTCTAAAATATCCTGGTGTCAGGTGGGTGCTGGAGGTTTGGGTTATGGAAAAAACATTCTTTAGACTGTCCTCGTTCAGAAAGTCAGCAAATACTCTGCCTTTCCAGCTCGTGGCTTTAGAAGGCACGAGTTAATGTTGCAGCAACCATCTCTGCGAGGCTGATACAGTCCATTAAAATTGGGGGCACTTGGTCACTTTGTAGAATTACTTCAGAAATAAGCTGTAGCTTCTGAGAAGCCTCTCTGAGGAATTGAATGCAGAGCGAAGTTCTTTAAATGGTCTCAGGTAGAGTGTGTGTGTTGAGGGGCAGGGAATGATATCTTTTCATTTTGCTTTGGTTTTGGTTTTTATTTTCACCTGAAAGATCCTCGGAACATAGTTATATTTCTTAGAGTTTCAGGTGATGAGTTCAACGTTTATTGTGTTTGAAATGTGTTTTCCAAATAAAAGAGGTTATCTTCTCTTTTCTCTGTGATTCTTTGGTTGTGAATCTTTGCTTTTTATATTAACAGAGCAAGCTGCAGTGGAATGACCTGCTGCAGATGCTGATTTATTTCAAAGGCTCTATCTCTTTCAATAGGCGCAAAAAGAAGGAATTAAAAAATGATGTCCTTATTGTCTCATATTAGAACTTCTGGTCTTATTCTAATTTCATGCACTTACTGTACATAATTTGAAGTAAAAACAAATGAAATTATCCACAATCTCTCCCTATGGTCTGTAGCCAGCTTTGTTGCTTTGAAGAAGATGGTCATCTGGTCTTCAGAATACCACAATGTCTCTAATAAAATATATGTAGTTAGTTAAATTTTTCTATATTGTTTATTTATGGGTTTATTGTGATTTTCTCTCTCTTCATTATGAAAATGTTGAAGTTTACCCATTTGTCATAAAACAGTAGAAATTATTGGGCTGTTGGAAAAAAAGACTAAAATCATCAGGGAACCTAAAAATAATGGAATAATCCCCAAAAATGCCTAAGATTAAAGAGCAATAAAAGGCACATTATACATATGTCTAGTACATATAATAATTGCTTATAATGTCTAGTACATATAATAGTTACTTATAATAAATGCCATTCAGCACATCAAAAACCCTCTTTGTACTTCTGTTTTTTTCCTGCAGTTATGTATTTAAACATATATATACATATATTTATCTCAGATGTGAAGGTAAATAGCTGCAAAGTGCCAGAACAATGGCAGCAGATTAGAAAATCCTGATTTTCAGCACAACCGGCACATCAGGTCTGCAGCCTTCGTACACCTTTTAATTTCTTGCCACAGCTGGGCTTCAAGCTTTATTTTTCTGATTTTACATTCATCCAGTGGGAATATTCAGAGGCCAACAAATTAACTTACAATTGCTTTGAACTGCTGGAAATGAATTGTTGAAGATTATATAAAAAAAAGTTTGAAGGTAATTTTTGTTTTGACCCTCAGATATTAAAAACGCCCATGGTCCCTCAGAAACTTGTTTGCCTCTAGAGCTGAGACAAAAACTTTGCCTTTGGTGAACCTTCTTAGATAATTTATGTGCTTCTCAGACCTGGTGGTAGTGGTAGGTAATTTTACTGAAACTATTGAATACAATTCATGATGACTCAGATATATTCTACATCAATTTAGGCTGGGCCAGGGCAGGCTCAGGGTGGGCACAGCAGGAATTTCCCCATGGAAAGGGGGCTCAGGAACTGCCTTGGAACTGCCCAGGCGGGTTTGGAGTGCCCATCCCTGAAGGTGTCCCAGGAAGGGCTGGAGGTGGCACTCAGAGCCCTGGGCTGGGTGAAAGATGATGATGGGTCAAGTGTGGGACTGGATGGTCCCAGAGGTCTTTTCCAACATCAGTGATTCTGTCATTCTGTTGTTTTTCTATGTGGTTTGCAAAATGTTTAACATTTGGGGTTTAGAAAACCCAGAGATTTTTGTAGTGTTGTCATACAAGGGAACCAACTCTGGAAATCTGCGGAGAAGGAGAAGGAGAAGAAGAAGAAGAACAAGAAGAAGAACAGTAACAAGAACAAGAAAAAGAAGAACAAGAAAAAGAAGAAGAAGAAAAACAAGAACAAGAAGAACAAGAAGAAGAACAAGCAGAAGAACAAGCAGAACAAGAAGAAGAACAAGNTGAAAGATGATGATGGGTCAAGTGTGGGACTGGATGGTCCCAGAGGTCTTTTCCAACATCAGTGATTCTGTCATTCTGTTGTTTTTCTATGTGGTTTGCAAAATGTTTAACATTTGGGGTTTAGAAAACCCAGAGATTTTTGTAGTGTTGTCATACAAGGGAACCAACTCTGGAAATCTGCGGAGAAGGAGAAGGAGAAGAAGAAGAAGAAGAACAAGAAGAAGAACAAGAAGAAGAACAAGAAGAAGAAGAAGAAGAAGAACAAGAACAAGAAGAAGAACAAGAACCAGAAGAACAAGAAGAACAAGAAGAACAAGAAGAAGAACAAGAACAAGAAGAAGAACAAGAAAAACAAGAACAAGAAGAAGAAGAACAAGAAGAAGAAGAAGAAGAAGAAGAACAAGAAGAACAAGAAGAACAAGAAGAACAAGCAGAAGAAGAACAAGCAGAACAAGAAGAAGAACAAGAAAAAGAAGAACAAGAAGAAGAAGAACAAGAACAAGAACAAGAAGAACGAGAAGAAGAAGAACAAGAAGAAGAACAGTAACAAGAACAACAAGAAAAAGAAGAAAAACAAGAACAAGAACAAGAACAAGATGAACAAGACCAAGAAGAAGAAGAAGAAGAAGAAGAAGAAGAAGACCAAGAAGAAGAAGAAGAAGAAGAAGAACAAGAAGAAGAGGAAGAAGAAGAAGAAGAAGAGCAAGAAGAAGAAGAAGAACAAGAACAAGAAGAACAAGAACAAGAAGAATAAGAAGAGCAAGGAGAAGAACAAGGAGAACAAGGAGAAGAACAAGAAGAACAAGGTGAAGAACAAGAAGAACAAGAAGAAGAACAACAACAACAAGAACAACAACAAGAGCAAGAAGATCAAGAATTATAAGTAGAACAAGGAGAAGAAGAAGAAGACTAAGAACAAGAACAACAAGAAGATCGAGAAGAATTATAAGAAGAACAAGAAGAACAAGAAGAACAAGCAGAAGAAGAACAAGCAGAACAAGAAGAAGAACAACAACAACAAGAACAACAACAAGAGCAAGAAGATCAAGAATTATAAGTAGAACAAGGAGAAGAAGAAGAAGACTAAGAACAAGAACAACAAGAAGATCGAGAAGAATTATAAGAAGAACAAGAAGAACAAGAACAAGAAAAACAACAAGAACAATAAGAAGAACAAGAAGAACAAGAACAAGAAAAACAACAAGAACAAGAAGATCGAGAAGAATTATAAGAAGAACAAGAAGAACAGAAACAAGAAGAACAAGAACAAGAAGGAAAGAACAAGAGACCAGAAGAAACTTTTGAATGGCAGATGTGAAGGGATAATTCACCTCTCATAGATATAAGGGAATAAGGGTTTATATTCAAAATTTTTGTAATACACAAAAACAAGTACATCTTTCCTGTGAGAATGCCTGTTAGTAGATTCAGCTAAACCTACAAAATCTTTTTATCTGACAGAGTTTAGTAGTCAAAAAGAACACCTGAGTAGATACTGAGTTTTGTTTAACATATTCACAAGTTTATTACTTTGCTTCAAACTCTATGGCTTCATTCCATGCAGAACAGGCAGCTGAATTTGCCTTAGGAAAAAAAAAATAATATATCCCTCTGGAATAACACAGAATATTTGACAAACAGACAAACATCAAGGTAATCCCTATTCTCAAAATAGTAACATTTGAAATTTTATGTGACATTCTGCGTGTTCCTAGAAATGTTAGTATTTGGGTGTTCATAAGGTGTAAGTTAAGAAAGCTGATAATAAAATTTTCTGAATGTCATTTTGATCCAAAATGTTTAGGCAGCTATCTGGGACATGTGAGGTCAGGTAAATACCTGGAGTTTCTGGCCAGGGAAATTGAGGTAGAAGCTCGGAGGATGGCTACTGAGGCCACAGTGTCAATGAGATCTGGGTCAAAGTAGTATTTTCTGGTAGTCATGAGCCTTTTCAGCACTTATTTTGTACCAGACAGAGAAGTTTGTGGCCTTTAGGTGCAAAGCAAGGGCTACTCACCTTCTACTCACCTTACCTGAGTGTTAACCACATACTACATCACGCTCCTCCTTTAATGACTATTCACAAGGTCTCTCAGAGAATTTATATTTTTAGAAATATGTTAATTTAATAATAATAGTTATTGTTATTATTATTATTATCATTATCATTATTATCATTATTCCTCCTCCTTCTCCTCCTCCTAAAATATTTTTTAATGAAATTTGTTCAGGTGCATGGAAACTCTACAGGTGTAAAATTGGAATGTGACTTGTTCAAAGAGATAATATTGTTTTGGTGGTGTCACCCTTTCAGCTCACTAAAATGAAAGATTTCCCATTCATAACTACAATGCAAGTATTTTCTCTGAAAACTTATAAAATAGAACAAGTGAATTCTTTAGAAAATAATACATTTAGGCACATTTTTTCAGCAAGTTTGCAAAGCACTCGATGCATTTTTAAGAACATTTCAGGAACAAGTTTTTTTCTTCCCACTGGATGACTGAAGAGAACTTTCTTACTGGAATTTTGTATTTTCTATAAAAGCATGTGCTCATAATTTCTCTTCCCCAAATTCCTGTTGGTTCTAAAGTCTAAGTCCCTGTGATTTCCAAAAAGCACTCATAATTAATAAACTGCTCTTCTGCAGCATCTCAGTGGTTCTCTCCCCACCTGGCTGAACATAACTCAGAATTAATAAAAATAAATTGGGAATGAGCAATTCCCTTTCCACGCCCTTCCCTCATCCAATCAATTTTTAAGTGACAGTGCCAGAGGGAAAGTTTCTAATCTGACCAAAGCTTGAAAATGTATGATGGTCAACACGTTCTGAAGGTTTTTACAAGAGCAACTTTAAATTTTGGTTATTTAACCTGAATTTGAGTGTAAGGAAGACAAGATTTTCATTGCTTGCTCAGAAGAGAAGCATCCACCTGGAAGAATCAGGACAAAAGCAGAAAAGACTGGAGGGTAAACAGACAAGCATTTAAAAAATGTTCTTTCTCCTACTTTAGCTGATAGAATTTGAAATTCATCTCTGATCATGACATTAAACCAGATAGATGGAGAAGCAGTGGTATCAACAGGGTCTCTTCTGCAGTAATATTTTAAATGTTATTCACTATATACATATATCTCCATCCTTGAAAGTAACTCACAATTTATGGGAATTCAAAATGCTTCCTAAGGAATCACAGAGAAGTTGTAAAAAGAAATTGCATCCCTGTGACAGGGGGTTGACATGTAATGACAAACACATCAAAACAATTGACAATAAACATGTCAAAACAAAGTTGTGTTTTGAAAATCACTGAAAAAATGTATATAAAGAAGCCATTAGAGTTTTAAGAATTAGGAGGTGTAAAGAAATTTTCCAAAGCTGAAGTGTTGACTTCATGCCAAAATGCACTTCCAGGTATTTATATGAGAGGTGCTTTATTTCAGGTGAACATAAATGTACACAGAATCACAGAAGTAGAAAAAAAAAACTTTTATTTTTAGTTCTAGTTATAACTTTAACGTTATCCTTCATAGGTTTTATCATAATTTCCTCAAAGCAGTTTTACCAGACAGAAAATAAGGAAATGGTGACCAAATGAACTTTTTATAAAAGAAGGATGTGTCAAAGAAGTTTAGGATCTAATGAGTTAACTGAAAGCAAACAGATTAAAGCCTTTAGAGGGTAAATTGGAAAAAAAAAAGTGCCCCTTCAGGAACATTTGAATTATTCCTATGCTTATTCTCCATCTAGTTTCTTTCCTAGGTTTGGAGAAATGCTTTTTTATTTCTTTTTGTCTGTTTTGTTTTTTGGGGTTTTTTTATGTTTTTTTCTGTGTTTCAGCTGACTTAAAACTTCAGGCTAGTTGTTTGCTTAATCCCCTCTCTCCTTTTTTATTTTTTCTTTTCACAGAAAGAAATTATAAAACCATAGAAAACTCCATTGCTATCTTGCAGTCCTGCTGCCATTAATGAGAGCTTTACACTCAATTACCACCATCTTCACAGAAAGTTTAATCAACCAACGTAATGTGGAAAAAAATAAATGTATTTAACAGCTAGATTGAGTGGAATGATAGTATTAAGCACAGTGAGATATCTCTACATTGCCCTAGAATGAACTATGTCCCAAATAATGGGGGGGGGGGGGCAGGGGGGGG